>JABMCL010000188.1:2175000-2202500 GCA_018857735.1 Alviniconcha marisindica | reverse complement strand
TGAATCTTTGAACTGGGATGCTGTACAGGTACACCGTGTTGTGGTGCAGGGAATCAAAGAACAGCTTGAAACCAGGGTAGCCGTGGCGGAGCAGGGAGGGCAGGGGTGGGCGTGGCTTTCAGCAGACCTCGATCCTTTTTATGATAGTTTTTTTTAATACATCGCTCTGCTCCACAGAATCTGAGAACGGCTTGAAGTCATTTGGGTGGGTGGGGGCGGGGGTGCTTTTAACACAGCGCAACTGAATCAATGATGAGGATGATAACTGTTTTTCAAATACAACTTACAAGTACGTCATGTTTGACAAAATTGGCAAACTGTTGTACACTACAAAGTCGGGGGGGGGGGGGGGGGGGCTTTAACAGAACGCAGTCATTTGACTGAACTGCATTTTGAAGTTGGGAGGAGGGGTGGAGGGGGGAGGAGGGGATCTCCCATCCAGCAGTCATACATTTTGAGTCAAAGTGAGCAGGTGCAAAAGCATTAGGCTGAACACATGTTAAATGGCAGGATGTGGACAGGAGATGACAAACACCACCATGGGAACTTGTACACACCTGTAACACTGAAGACGTACTGCCCTACATGTACCATGTAAAGAGCCAAGACATTACTTCTTGCTTATAACCTACTTTATTTCCCCCCAAAATAGTTAAAGAAAAAAGAAAGACCCCCCCCCACACACACACACACACCCAAATGGGCCACCATAAACATGGGAATGTTAGCATTATTGAGTACAAAGTCCTGTTTCCTGGAGTCCCAATAAGTTAACAAGGATGTCCACTATGAAGGCTGCAGCACCGGACCAATCCCGACAGGATCTAGAAAGTCCTGGTTTCCTTGACGTAGACAGTGCAACAACATTCCACCAGCATAGTCATGGTTTTGGAAACACATTGCAACAAACGCTTGATCAGCTTGGTCTTTGTTTTGAGGACATACTGTACATAACAGATGATCTACTAGCCTAGTCATGTTTTTTTTTTGGCACAGCACAGTGAATGACAGGGGTCTCTGCATCTCTTCTCTTTTTATGTGGACTATCATGCATATGTACACGTGAATATGAATAATGAATGCAAGGCACATTGTACACATCACAGAGGTACTGACAACTATGCACATGTATTGTGACTGATTTGTCAACAACAACAACAACAAAAGAAACAAACTGAATTTGGTATTTGAATATTTCAGAACTTGAACTGTTTATTAGTTGTTAATGTTACTTTAAATGTATTTCTTTAATTTAATGAGTACATGTATGAGGACCTGGACAGTAAGTAAAAAGCCCATGTACACCTCTCTCTCTCTCTCTCCACAAAATGGAGAAACAACACGGAACCATTGAACACGGACACAAATTTTTGTTTTTGTTTGCACTATGTACGTATCAGAATTCAGATCAAACCATTCAGTTTGGGGTTTTTTTATGCCCAGTCAACCGGGACGGTTATATTAGGGCCACATTCAGTTTGAGCTTCTCCCCAGATGTGCAGGCAGGTTTAATCAAGGTCTTCTGACAGCAATATCTTAAGCACAAACCACTTAAACATATCAAAACAGAAGCCTACACACACACCCACACACTGGTTTTATTGATTGCTCCCCCAGTAAACTAACTTCATAGTCCCCCCCCCCCCCCCCCCCCCCCCCCCCCCCCCCCCCCCCCCCCCCCCCCTTGTGGAGGTGTGCCCTATCCCTGAACAGAGTAGCTGGATCAATAACATGACGTTTAGGTACCATCTGTGGGTTAAGTGGGTGATTCGGTGAATGAACTGGTTTTGTACTGTGGCCACCATGAGAAAGATGGGAGACACAGACAGAGGTGTACAGGCAGGCTGGCAGGGAGATAGGCAGGCAGACTGGCAAACAGACAGACAGACAGGCAGATAGAGACAGGCAGGCAGACTAGCAAACAGACACAGACAGACAGATAGAGACAGGCAGGCAGACAGACAGAGACATGCAGGCAGAGCCAGGCAGGTAGACAGAGAGGCAGTGACAGGCAGGCAGAGACAGACAGGCAGGCAGGCTGACAGACAGGCAGGCAGAGAGAGGCAGGCAGGCAGGCAGACAGGCAGGCTGGCGTGTGATTTCTGTGCCCCCACTTTTTTCTTTTCTTTCTCCTTTGCTGTCATTGTATAACTGGATATTTGATCATTTACCCCTGTAAACCATAAAACTGTATTTATAATACTACAAATATAAAAGATTACAAGTATTCCATTGCATAAAGCTGAAAACCTAGTGGAGTACATCTGCCCACAAAACCATTTTCCAGACTGCAAATGTTCAACAGGCACTGACAAGTAAAGGATAACAACCAGCCACAAACGGTGCAGAGATATGAAACAAACTTTTCAAAACAGTGTCTGGTGACTTTGGAAGTTGGTATGTACAGCGGCATGTTGACAATGTAAACAATGAGTAATGATCTGCTGAGCAGCTGGTATGACACTATTTTGAGCAACATAACTTATAAGGAGTCTGTGAGATGTCAAAAGTCTGTCAAGGGAGAGAGAAAGAGAGAGAGAGAGAGTGTGTGGGGGGGAGAGAGAGAGAGAGAGAGAGAGAGTTGTTATAATAAAAACCAGAGCGAATGAAAACAAAACGTAATAAGTATGGGAACGCAAAGACATATATCCGAAGGCAAATTTATCTACACAGAGACAATAAAGTTGTATTGTATTGTATTCTGACGAGGTATATATATATATATATATATATATATATATATATATATATATATATATATATATATATATATATATAAAGCCATTGTGGTAGATTTTTTACAACCCCAACTACTCATGTCACCACTGTCACTGAGTCTATCGTAAAGAGGCACCGACAAGCCAAAGTGAATGCCTGTGCTATCATTCACAAATCACAGCAAGACTAGAAACGGCAAAGGTGTTAGATCTGTCAGCAAAACCCAGTCCTGACTGACTCCAAATCCTGCTTACGGTCACAATCAGCCGGTGTAATAAGAGCAGCACGGTCGCCTGTTTCTGGTTAGGAGCTCACACTCGCTAGCCTTCCATAACCTTGCATCATCACCGCCATGCGGCCACTCATTTCAAAACAAAAGCCGGCAACCGTAGCGAAACGCAACTCGGCCGACGCGTCTGAATAAAAACCTCAAACTGAAGAAAGAAATTCTTTGTCTATCCTTGCGATTATCTTTGCCGTTATTGTTGACATTTCACCCCGAAGGTCGTGTCTTGAAAGGAGTGTCCGTTTCGCTGTGTGGTGATTGGTCTTTCAACTCTCCAACCGGCTATACAGTCTAACGCTGTTACAGTGTGCGGCGAAAAGCCATGCCGCTCTGCCGACCGCCAGAGTTATCTCACTCTCGTTCGATTAATCAAAGACTCAGACACTTACCTCACCCATCTTGGATGTTAGATGGTTGTTGTTGTGGTGGTGGTGCTAAGGTTGGGATCGTAGAATGCCTCGAGGTCCTTCCAAGGAGAAACGCGTGTGAGTGTGTGTACTGTCTGGCGTCTGCAACACACAACATGAACATGCGGATCAGACGGCCGGCCAATCAGAGCGAGGAGTCGTGGACCGATCTATTATGCGTGGGGTGAACAGGTTGTGGTAGCGGATAGTCACGTAAATCCATTGATTGTATACAAAAACGTAGTGTACATTGCTGAACTAAAAATAAAAATTACGCACCGTCGTGTTTTCCTTCTTCTTCTTCCGCAGTTCTACAGACGACCATCGTCTACAGACAGGCCATAACTAATAATAATAATGTGTTATTTCTCCATATTGAAACACCGCGTAGCCCATTGCAAAGCAATGAACCAAAACACAGTCGAAACAAACTTCCGCTCGCGCGCACGCGCACACATCAACCCACATAAAAACCACACACACGCGCGCGCGAGGGCGCACCACACACTCATGCACTAGGATAGCCAAGTCAAGAGGTGAGATGAGAGTTCAAAGATGATTGGAAAGGCGTGAGTGTGTTTGAGGATCTAACTTTGAAAGGGAGGTTGTCAGTTCCAGACACACGGTGCAGCAAGATAAGAAAAACCTGTTTAGTTTTTCTTCCTTCGTGATACTTGTAGATAGGCTTAGGCCAATCACCGAGGAACTGACATTGCAGCCGTGAGGCTGTGCCGGTGCCGGCGAAGCAAACTAACTTACATCTTGGGTAGGTGTACGTCAAAAACTGATCGTTCGGCAGCTGCATCACTAAGTTTCTTTTCGTCATCACTTCAGCGCCCGACTCTTATCGAAAGGTCACGGATTCGACTGCCGGCGCGACTGGAGTGGCGGGGGATTCCCCCCCCCCCCCCCCCCCCGCCCTTCCCACTCTTTTTGTTGTTGTTTCATTTTTTATTATATTTTGGTGTCAACTTTCTGTGCTAACTTATTTCGGTATCCGGGTAACACTGAACCAGCCGCAAACAGTTCAGAGATATGAAAGAAACTTGTTCAATGCGACGACAGTATCCGACCGCTGTTACCACTGTTGCACGAAAAACATTACGGCCATGGCTGCCAAAAGTCACGTGCAGGTGTCAGGAAGAGTCAGTCACAGCTAAACTGACGCCGCAAAAGTGCACCCTACTTATGTGGCTTGGCCTCGGAACTGATAAAGGGAGATACAGTGTAAACTGGTGCACTGTTGTATGGTGTACACTGAACACTGTAAACTGCTGCATTGTTGTATGGTGTACACTGAACATTGCAAACTGCTACATTGTTGTATGGTGTGCACTGAACATTGTAAACTGCTGCATTGTTGTATGGTGTACACTGCGGAACTGACACTGTACTAACTGGTGCATTGTTGTATATAGTGGTCTACACTGAACACTGTAAACTGGTACATTATTGTATATAGTGGTCTACACTGAACACTGTAAACTGGTACATTATTGTATATAGTGGTCTACACTGAACGTGACACTGTAAACTGGTACATTATTGTATATAGTGGTGTGCACAGAGACGGAAGTAGTTTCAACCAAGGACTTGCATAATTATACACGTATAATTATGTAGGTCCATGTTTTCAGCTGAGTCACCCGTCAGCCATGCAACAACCAAACAGCGCTGTAACTTATACGTTATACACCACTTTGGTGGCTATTCAGTCAAAAATGTGCTGTGTTAAAGCAATGGACCTATATATAAACGTGTGGTGTGTGTGTGTGTGTGTGTGTGTGTGTGTGTGTGTGTGTGTGCGTGTGCGTGTGTGTAGACAGAAAAACAAGGCTCTCTGTGACTCCTGGGCACCGCCGGCACCGTGCAGGAAGGACTGAGTTTTGTAGGAATCAGTCAAGCCGACCAGGCAGGCCTTGATAAAGCCCTCAAGGGCGAAAATTCGGAGTACAACTGAGTTTCCAATACAAAACATGACTTGGTTATACTCTCTCTCCTCTCTCTCTCTCTCTCTCTCTCTCTCTCTCTAGATATATATATATATAGGTTCGTGGTTAAAGCTGCAGTCACACTCAGTCATTCAGCCGGAATCACATACAACTGAGCGCAGCCGTGTGTCTGCTCGGAAGCAACTGACATGAGACTGAAAATGGCGGCGCAATGTTGTTGCCACCCTGAAGCGTTTATGCCGGCTCATCCTGAGAGTGTTCGGCATAAAAATAAATAAGTAACTAGCGTGAGGATTGTAGCGTGCGTTTTGAAGCAAACTGACTGTTTATGTCTTTTTTTTTGTTTTTAGGCCCTGTCACGAAGTGGATGAACATTGTGCCGTTAGTAAAAAAAAAAAAAAAAATCCGTGTAGTCAAACCAACGCTTGAAACAAGGAACTTAATAACAGCGCCCGCCGGAAACTCCTCACACAAACACAACAACAAAGACCTGAGTTGTTTACCGTCAGGCTTTATCACTGGCATGCGAGTGGACTAAATTACTGACAAGGTAGACCTTCAGTATAACTCCACCTTTGTGTCAACGTCTCGGGTTTCCAGCAATGTACTCCCTCAGTGCTGATCCTGCCGCATGAGCGCTCTGGGCCTCGCAAATTGTGCAGTTTAAGTCCGATAGTTCAGTTACGGAGTAGTTGTAACCCGGCGTGTGTATGAGAGCAAAATTTCCAGGCTGTTGCAATCAACGCCGCACATTTCACCATGGCCGAACTTGGCCACCGTCCCGACAGCACTGTCCGCCGGAAATGAGTGACGTCAAGCCGCGTTGTATTCATTCGCGGTATTCCACTTACCATGATATGCAACTGTAGTTTCTAGTCAATGTCAGTTGTTATGATAACACAAATCCCTTCACATTTAATCCGCAGGTGGTCACTGATGAGCTAATTACAATGATTATCACTGACAGGGCGGAGCCAAACCTCTGCGTTCAGTATTACCCGATGTAATCATTTGTACGTCAAAATCGTCATGCATTCATTTGTTTATCCATTAACATTACTCCATTACTTGCAATAATAATTTAATAACTTTTTTCACCTGGCCTAGCGCTATACCCCGTGAATGAAAACAAAAACTGCGAGCTCACGGCGCTGTACAATAACAATAGTCATAAAAATCAATACTATGAAAAAGTACTATGCAGACATACAACATGCAAACCTCAAAGAAGAAGATGAAGAAAAAAGACAAGAAAAAAAAGACAAGACAAAACAAAACAAAACAAAAACACAAACAAAACCAGAAGATGATAAAAAAAAAAATAATAAAAAATTGGTAATGTCAGTATACACACTGCAAGACACCAAACCTGTTTCCGTGTTCCTCTTAGTCTTTCCGCGTGCTGCTTCACCGTGACTGCCGAATGTGCGACTGTGTGTCAGACTCTCCGTCTCACTGCTTCAGGATCGGGCCGGTCGTGGACAGACTGAAGCTAGCGGGACCAAGGGAAAAAGGAACATCTGAACATGAGCTCGAGGACTGTAGCCGGACGGACAAGAAGGGGGTGGGGGGGGGGTGGTGTACAAAGGTCAAATACGAACAAAACTTGACGTAAACTTAGTACCCTTTTTTTTTTTTTTTTTACTTCCAGTTAACCAGGACGATTGTATCAGGCGAGTGACGTAAACGACAATCCAACACTGACGAAATTTCACGTAAACATTGCGTTCCCGGCGACGTCGTGATTGTCAGCGCGAATTCATTCTTCGCAGTGACACCGCCCGGCCTGGGCTGTGCGTCGTGCACGCCGATCCTACGCTGACGCAACAAAACAAAAACCAGCCCCCAAAAACACGACACTGACACACGCACAGAATTAGAACAGTGCACTCTAACCTTTCGTTTTTTTCCCCCTGGATATCAAGTTTTCACTACACCCTGCACTTCTCCTGACTCTGACCTCGGAAGTCCCTCGTGAAGCGTAGGGCTTGGCTTCATTCATACTTTCTGATTCGTACGTTCCTTCATTCATACTAGCCACAATACCGACGCCGGACCCCCTCCGTGTTCCCACAGCGCGTGTCCAAAACTCCCAAAATGACGGCGTTCTGGGCGTGGCGGTGGAGCCTGTAAAAGTGTAAGTAAGCATGGCGCTTAACGTCCACAGAAACCATAAGGCTTATTGGGGACGGGCCGGTGGAACCGGCGACGCACTGCTGCAGCATCTAGTTAGAGCGGATAGTCAGTTCAGCACTTTCATCCTGCACCGACCGGCATTTGTCTCCCGAGTACTATTTCGACAACCGGCGTTCTGAAGCCCGACAAAGACTCTACAAGTGTTAGCTGCATAATTACAAAGTCTTTGGTCGGATTGAAGCCTGACTGTGACGTGCCCCGTGTCCGTGGGCCTGTTTGGTATTCCCTCCGCCTATGTTCCCTCAGCCTTGTGTTCCCTCTACGTTCCCTCGGCCTGTTTGGTATTCCCTCCGCCTATGTTCCCTCAGCCTTGTGTTCCCTCTACGTTCCCTCGGCCTGTTTGGTATTCCCTCCGCCTATGTTCCCTCAGCCTTGTGTTCCCTCTACGTTCCCTCGGCCTGTTTGGTATTCCCTCCGCCTATGTTCCCTCAGCCTTGTGTTCCCTCTACGTTCCCTCGGCCTGTTTGGTATTCCCTCCGCCTATGTTCCCTCAGCCTTGTGTTCCCTCTACGTTCCCTCGGCCTGTTTGGTATTCCCTCCGCCTATGTTCCCTCAGCCTTGTGTTCCCTCTACGTTCCCTCGGCCTGTTTGGTATTCCCTCCGCCTATGTTCCCTCAGCCTTGTGTTCCCTCTACGTTCCCTCGGCCTTTTTTTGGTTTTTTTTATTCCCTCTGCTATGTTCCCTCAGCCTTGTGTTCCCTCTACGTTCCCTCGGCCTCGTGTTCCATCTGTCTATGTTGCCTCGGCCTGTTTGGTATTCCCTCTGTCTATGTTCCCTCAGCCTTGTGTTCCCTCTACGTTCCCTCGGCCTCGTGTTCCATCTGTCTATGTTGCCTCGGCCTACTGTTCCCTCTATGTTCCCTCAGCATAGTGTTCTCTCTGCCTGTGTTCCCTCAGCCTTGTGTTCCCTCTATTTTCCCCTTCGGGCCCCCGTTTTTCCCCAATTTTTTGTCTATGTTGCCTTAGGCCTTTTACCTTGTTTTCCCCCCTATGTTCCCTCAGCATAGTGTTCTCTCTGCCTGTGTTCCCTCAGCCTCGTGTTCCCTCTATTTTCCCCTTCAGCATAGTGTTCTCCCCTGCCTATGTTCCTTCAGCATAGTGTTCTCCCCTGTCTGTTTTCCCCGTCACCCTTGTTTTCCCTCTCTATTTTCCCCTTCAGCCTCGTGTTCCCTCCTCTGTTCCCTCAGTATAGTGTTCTCTCTGCCTATGTTTCCTCAGCCTCGTGTTCCCTCTATGTTCCCTCAGCATAGTGTTCTCTCTGCCTGTGTTCCCTCAGTATAGTGTTCTCTCTGTCTGTGTTCCCTCAGCCTCGTGTTCCCTCTATGTTCCCTCAGCATAGTGTTCTCTCTGCCTCTGTTCCCTCAGTATAGTGTTCTCTCTGTCTGTGTTCCCTCAGCCTCGTGTTCCCTCTATGTTCCCTCAGTATAGTGTTCTCTCTGCCTGTGTTCCCTCAGTATAGTGTTCTCTCTGCCTGTATTCCCTCAGCCTCGTGTTCCCTCTATGTTCCCTCAGCCTCGTGTTCCCTCTATGTTCCCTCAGCATCGTGTTCCCTCTATGTTCCCTCGGCATAGTGTTCCCTCTGCCTATGTTCCCTCAGCCTCGTGTTCCCTCTATGTTCCTTCAGCATAGTGTTCTCTCTGCCTGTGTTCCCTCAGCACAGTGTTCCCTCTATGTTCCCTCAGCATCGTGTTCCCTCTATGTTCCCTCGGCATAGTGTTCGCTCTGCATATGTTCCTCAGCCTCGTGTTCCCTCTGCCTATGTTCCCTCAGCATAGTGTTCAATGTGTTCCCTCAGCCTAGTGTTCCCTGTGTTCCCTCAGCCTAGTGTTCCCTGTGTTCCCTCTTAGTATACTCCCTCGGCATAGTGTTCCCTCCGCCCTCCAACGTGCCGACAGAGGAAACATAGGGCTGTGGGCGGATAGGACTGACCCGGGTGGCACAGCCCAGACAGGATAGGCCTGGGTGTCTAGCACCCGCCTGTCATTCATCGCTGGTGATGGCACCTTACCCACGAAAGTAGTGGCGACCATCACACGTGTAGGTTTGAATCATCTGTCTGCCGATTGGCTCATGTTCCGGACCACAGGTTTGTGGGACAGTACTGGCACGGGTGGACGCAGAGAGAGGGGGGAGGCCGAGGAGGAGGGAGAGAGAGAGAGAGAGAGAGAGAGAGAGAGAGAGAGAGAGAGAGACAGACAGACAGACAGACAGACAGACAGACAGACAGACAGACAGACAGACAGAGACACAGAGAGAGACACAGAGAGAGGCAGAGACACAGAGGGACACACAGAGGAAGAGACAGGAAGAGAGAGAAGAGAGAGAGAGAGAGAGAGAGAGAGAGAGAGAGAGAGAGAGAGAGAGAGAGAGAGAGAGAGAGAGAGAGAGAGGACAGACAGACAGACAGACAGACAGACAGAGAGACAGAGACAGACAGACAGACAGAGACACAGAGAGAGACAGAGACAGACAGACAGACAGACAGAGACACAGAGAGAGACAGAGACACAGAGGGACACACAGAGACAGAGACAGGCCGAGAGAGAGAGAGAGAGAGAGAGAGAGAGAGAGAGAGAGAGAGAGAGACAGAGAGACAGAGAGACAGACAGACAGACAGACAGACAGACAGACAGACAGACAGACAAGACAGACCACCATGCCTGATGATTCTGCACCTTTCGTTACGTGCATAACCCCACCCCACCCCCGCCCCCTCCTCAACGATATGCCTGCGAAGTTCAGTCATGCTTGTGAAGAGGCCACTCCCTCCGTTTAAAGAACCGACCTGCCGCACCACGACGCAATCATTTATTGCGAAGCTATTATTGCAGGCACTGACTAGTCCGGGTTCACGGGCACCAGACTGACGTGCGGCAGTGAAACTGGCTGTGCGGCTCCATGCCGCGGTGAGGCAGCCGAAAGGGGGAAGTCAGTGAGTGCCGGCAACGGTCCCGGTCTCTGCCCTTGCTGGTGGGGGGAATGCTGACGTGAAGCACGTCTCGCACTATGCAACATGCCAACGGCTCTCGCCAGGAACCAGGCTGCCAACGCCGGCGCGTGCACGCCGTGAGAGTGAGAGGAGAGAGAGAAAGAGAGGAAGAGAGAGAGAGAGAGAAGAGACACACACACACACAGATACAGAGAGAGACAGACACACAGAGACACACAGAGACAGAGACAGGCAGAGAGAGAGACAGACAGACAGACAGAGAGGGACACACACAGAGCTAGAGAGACAGAGACACAGAGAGACACACAGAGACAGAGACAGACAGAGACAGCCAAAGGAGAGAGAGAGAGAGAAGAGAGAGAGAGGGGAGGAGAGAGGGGAAGAGAGAGAGAGAGAGAGAGAGCAATGATGCTGTTATGTCCACAGAAGCCACATACGGTTTAACAGGGTTGGGGGGAGGGGGGGGGGGGGGGGGGGGTAGGTAGCGTAGCTATGTCTAATTAAAGGACTTGCTTCGAACCATGCTCCAAGCGTGTTCCTGACTTGCATCAGAACGATCAACAGTCGCTAAATTGAACCGGCGCCACCCCCAAGGTCTTCCGTCAAATCATGTGCGAGTTTATACCCCATAAACCACAGTTGTTGTTTTTGTTTATTGTCCGTACCAAGCAATGAAACCGACGCCGTGAAACCAGTTTAAGAAGAGGATTTTTTTTTTTTTTTTTTTTTTAAATCACGAAAACTTTACAGTTGTGACCTCTGACCGCGCCGGCAGGTCACCCACAGGTCACCAACTACTCAGACTCGGGAGAAAGCATAATGATTTAAATCTAAGCCCGTCTAAAAAAAAAAAAAAAAATTTTTTAAATAGACGGGCTTTGATTTAAATTTACATCTTCAGAATTGCGTGCCCACGGCAACACTTCCTTGATCAGTTAATCAAAACTGACACCTGCCTATTTTGTTGTTGTTATTTTTTCCCGACGAGGTGTGACCCGTCAGTGTGTCCAATGCCTGAGGTCGCTTCACCGATACCTGTACAAAACTAGGTCTTGCTGGCGATGAAAACAATAGACAGCTAGGTCTTGCTGGCGATGAAAACAATAGACATCTAGGTCTTGCTGGCGATGAAAACGATAGACATCTAGATCTTGCTGGCGATGAAAACGATAGACATCTAGGTCTTGCTGGCGATGAAAACAACAGACAGCTAAGTCTTGCTGGCGATGAAAACAATAGACAGCTAGGTCTTGCTGGCGATGAAAACAATAGACAGCTAGGTCTTGTTGGCGATGAAAACAATAGACATTTAGGTCTTGCTGGCGATGAAAACAATAGCTAGGTCTTGCTGGCGATGAAAACAACAGACAGCTAGGTCTTGCTGGCGATGAAAACAATAGCTAGGTCTTGCTGGCGATGAAAACAATAGACAGCTAGGTCTTGCTGGCGATGAAAACAATAGACAGCTAGGTCTTGTTGGCGATGAAAACAATAGACAGCTAGGTCTTGCTGGCGATGAAAACAATAGACAGCTAGGTCTTGCTGGCGATGAAAACAATAGACAATTTACAGTACATCGATAAGTCGAGTCAACAAAAACCACGTCTTTCTGGCGATCAAAACATCTGACAACTTACAGTACATCGATAAGTCGAGTCAACAAAAACCACGTCTTTCTGGCGATCAAAACATCTGACAACTTACAGTACATCGATAAGTCGAGTCAACAAAAACCACGTCTTTCTGGCGATCAAAACATCTGACAACTTACAGTACATCGATAAGTCGAGTCAACAAAAACCACGTCTTTCTGGCGATCAAAACATCTGACAACTTACAGTACATCGATAAGTCGAGTCAACAAAAACCAGGTCTTGCTGGCGATCAAAACAGGCAACAGACAACCCACAGTACACTCGACTGTACAAAAACTACGTCTTGCTGGCGACCAAAACAATAGCTTACAGCATATCAATAACTCAACAAAAACCAGGTCAGTCTTCCTGGCGATCAGAGCAATAGACAGTTTACAGTACATCGACAACTGCTCAAAAAGTAGGTCTTGCTGGCGATCAAGAGCAATAGACAGCTTACAGTACATCGACAACTGCTCAAAAAGTAGGTCTTGCTGGCGATCAAGAGCAATAGACAGCTTACAGTACATCGACAACTGCTCAAAAAGTAGGTCTTGCTGGCGATCAAGAGCAATAGACAGCTTACAGTACATCGACAACTGCTCAAAAACTAGGTCTTGCTGGCGATCAGAGCAATAGACAGCTTACAGTACATCAACAACTACTCAAAAACTAGGTCTTGCTGGCGATCAGAGCAATAGACAGCTTACAGTACATCGACAACTGCTCAAAAAGTAGGTCTTGCTGGCGATCAGAGCAATAGACAGTTTACAGTATATCGACAACTGCTCAAAAACTAGGTCTTGCTGGCGATCAAGAGCAATAGACAGCTTACAGTACATCAACAACTGCTCAAAAACTAGGTCTTGCTGGCGATCAGAGCAATAGACAGCTTACAGTACATCAACAACTACTCAAAAACTAGGTCTTGCTGGCGATCAAGAGCAATAGACAGCTTACAGTACATCGACAACTGCTCAAAAAGTAGGTCTTGCTGGCGATCAGAGCAATAGACAGCTTACAGTAAAGCAAGTACTTGGTCCACGCTTAACTGCATTGGAAACTGACTGCCATCGTGCATTCGTTGTTCAATGCAGTCGGCAGTTTACGTCACTGACACTAATATGTGGCCACCAGCCGTGACTAGGGCACTGGGCAACGGCTGTCAGAGTGGGTGTACACCACAGACACTGCCGCCGCTGTAGACCTAGGCCTAGTGTCTGTGGTTGAACAGAGACGTGTTAGCGACGTGCATCGGTGTATGTCATAATAATGACGGAAGTGTGTAAAGCGCCTACCCCACGCCTCAAAGCGCTTGACACACATAACACATATAATGTACATCGAGATGGGGAATGATATAGTCACAATGCTTGCGTGTGTGGGTGCCGCTCTCTCTCTCTCTCTCTCTCTGTGTGTGTGTGTGTGTGTGTGTGTGTGTGTGTGTGTGTGTGTGTGTGTGTGTGCGCGCGCGCGCGCGCGCGCGGGCGCTTAGAATAGTCTCTAGGGACAAGATTTTCCGCTTTAAAAATACTTTAATTATCAGTTATATCCGTAATTTAACCAAAGCTAACACATAATGTACACATCAACCAGGTCGCACTACATCCACACACGCACGTACGCGCGGACACTCCCCCCACCACACCACACACACTGACGGACACTAAAAGACAACAACAACAATTGGGGGGGGGGGGGGGGGGAGGGGGGGGGAGGGGGGGGGAAGAGACAGAATACAAGACGCTACACAGGAAAGAAACAGCCTAAGTGAGTGAAACAATGAACGCAGCAAGAGTCGAAAGAAAGAGACCACGTAGGTAAGTAAATTGGTGTTATACGGGGGCGGGGGCGGGGTTAGAGCGCCGGACTCGTGATCGAAAGGTCGCGGGTTCGAATCCCTGCTGGGGCGGCGGGAGAATTTTCTTCTCCAGGGTCAACTTTCTGTGCTGACTCTTTCGGTATCCGTTCCACCCCGTGTTACCGCAGTAGCACGTAAAAGACCCCGGTCATTCTGCCAATAGTGCAGGTAGCAGGTTACAGCTAAACAAGCATACACCTTACGTATGTGGCTTTGCATGAAGTGACATGGTGCATGGTTGTATGGTGTACACAGAACGCGCCGAGATGGCGTCAGTTTCTTGTGGCACCAGCCATGCCAGCGCTGTAAGTACACCACTTCGGTGGATATTCAAAAAACGCGACATAAAAAGCTAGTCACTCATGTAGAATCACATGAAGAGTCTGCTGGAGAGCGGAGAATAGCGCTATATAAAAGTTATCAATAATAATAATACGCCCAGTCAACCAGTGCGGTTATACCAGGGCGATAGAAAGAGACCACTACCACGACCGACAAAACAAACAACTACAACACACTCGGGAAGGAACCTGCTTAAATCGTTTGTGACGATGAACAATGTAACTTATTTTTATTCCGCGGCAAACTGTGTTAAGCAGGAAGAGAATTTGGAGCGAAAAAAAATGAAGGTGAATGGACCTGGATGGTAGATGGTAGAAATTAGGACAAGGAAGAAATTCCTGGCAGTGGGCCAAGCATGCGTGGCTATAAATATTCTGGCGTACTCCAGGCTTCAAAGGGAGAACGTTTGTCAGCTGTTGCCTCTCAACAGAGGGGACCTTAATTTCTGCGTCCGGTGTGCCCAACTGCGGGTAAAAAGAACCGAGAAAGAAAAAAAATGTACATGGATATGGTAAAGACACTGAATACGCAGACACAGACAACTGGTGCACTGTCACCACCAGAATGATTCCTGCATTAAGATGGTCAGCGATGAGAGCCATTTTAATGTTTCAGTAGGAAGTGATGGACAAAGTCACAAGACAGTGCCCACAAACCACAACCTTTCTGAAGAGAAAGGAGAGCCGAAGCGGTATCGAACCGAGGTCCCTCCGCTTACCAGCCTAACGCCTTACCGCTGGGCCAAACCGGCTCACCACAATAACCACACAGTCCTCGCCCTGATATAACCGTCACGTATGAGTGGGAGTTAAGCCAATTTCCATTCCATTCCTTAACACGAAGGTTCGAGTTTCGTTCGAAACACATCCTACATTTTGTAACCTTTTATCGCTGCTCCATCTATCGCTGACTGGGCGTAAAAACCAGGTTACTTATTGTATCTGTCGAGCCGTAGCCATAAGCTCCTTGGACTGTGACGATCGACAGTTTTTCACTGCGGCTGAATAGAAGTCAGCGGCATAGTTCAGGAGCTGTGTGAGAGTCGAGGTGGCCGTCCTGGGCTGTCCGTCCTAACGAGCCTTCTGGTTTCCGTGGACGTAAAGCTATATTGAACCATGCTTCGGCATTGGTCTCAGCTTGTCCCTAATATGTCAGCTGACATCTGAGGACATTAAGCAACACTTCACCATCATCATCAAGTCAGCGGATTCGCTAACTAGACAACCGAGCGAAGTTAAACACACACACACACACACACACACACACACACACACACACACACACACACACACACACACACACACACACACACACACACACACACACACACACACACACACACACACACACACACACACACACACACACCACACACACACACACACACACACACACACACACACACACACACACACACACACACACACACAAACTATGCTTGTCGTCATTGTTCAACGCAGTAACCCTTTTATGATAAATAATGAAAGCGGTGAATCGTTCGTATGTAATCGGTGTGTACGGTGCAGTCGGTTATTCCCCTGTGTAGTGTAGAGCCTCCTTTCTCAGGGTGCAGTCGGTTATTCCCCTGTGTAGTGTAGAGCCTCCTATTTCTCCTGTGTAGTGTAGAGCCTCCTTTCTCAGGGTGCAGTCGGTTATTCTCCTGTGTAGTGTAGAGCCTCCTATTTCAGGGTGCAGTCGGTTATTCCCCTGTGTAGTGTAGAGCCTCCTATTTCAGGGTGTAGTCGGTATTACAACACAACCAAACTGTACAACAAAATTCAGTAACAATAAAACACTGAAATTAAAACGGAAAAAAAGCGAACAAGAGGAGATGCGGGGGAAGGAGATGAAGTACAAAAGAAAAGAGAGAGAGAGAGAGAGAGAGAGAGAGAGAGAGAGAGAGAGAGAGAGAGAGAGAGAGAGAGAGAGAGAGAGAGACAGAGACAGAGACAGACACAAGACGAGACAGAGAGAGAGAGAGAGAGAGGAGAGAGAGAGACAGACAGACAGACAGACACAGACAGACAGACAGACAGACAGACAAAACAGAGACAGAGAGAACAAGCCCGTGCAAGCCCCGCCCCTCCCCCCAAAACACACACAACAACAACAAAAACCAACAACAACAAAAAAACAAAAACAAAAACAAGACAACAATAACAAAACGCCGTGTATCAGTCCTTCTGTCCTCCATGACAGTGGGCCGGGAAGAAGCAAAGTGGGAGAGAACTGAGGGAGGATGAAAATGGAGTACGTGTCCGCATGTTAATTGTTCTGTAACCGACAAGCAGCACCGGAAAAGGCCTTCGCCGCAGTTCAGTCTTTGAGGGTGACCGTGTCCATTGCTGACACACGCAGTGCTATCGCAGAAAGGCAACACCGGAGCACTTCCGGCGAAGCATTTCCTGTGGAGTGTGTGCCTAGAATACAGACTGTTCATTGTCTGGCGCTGGGGCGTAGGCCTGATCTAAGCCGGGCGGGACGGACAGACAAAACCGTTGGGGAAAATGAACAGTAGACGTGTGTATGTGTGTGTGTGTGTGTGTGTGTGTGTGTGTGTGTGTGTGTGTGTGTGTGTGTGTGTGTGTGTGTGTGTGTGTGTGTGTGTGTGTGGTGTGTCATCGTCGTTGTTGTGTGTATGTGAGTGCAGCGTGCGGCGTATGTGTGTTTAAAATTTTACGATTTCAATTCGTTAACAAACAAACAAAAAACAAACAACGAGAAAATGACAGTCCAAAAAAATAGTTTACTGAAACAGAGAGCGAGAGAGAGAGAGAGAGAGAGAGAGAGAGAGAGAGAGAGAGAGAGAGAGAGAGAGAGAGAGAGAGAGAGAGAGAGAGAGAGACAGAGAGACAGACAGACAGACAGACAGACAGACAGACAGGCAGAGACAGACAGACAGAGAGAGGGGACGGGCGGGGTAGGGGGCAAACTACTGAACCTTACAATGTTGCGTATTCTCTATTAGGTCGAGCGGAATTGGATCGAGCAGACCCTCCCCACTGCCGGTATGCTGTTCCGGTCCGGGCCGGAACCAGCCCCAATGGGAAGGGACACAACATGCGCTGTTCCGGCACTGTCCGTCCAGGTAAAAACAGAAACAAATCAACTCATCCGGGTCAAGCACACGAATCGGCCGCTGTGACGGCAAGAAGCCGGAGCAGGACACGGATGGGTGGAAGCGGGAAGTGGCGCGGAAACTAATAATAATAATAAATAATACGTGTGGTTTTAACCGTGCCTGTACGCTACTGCGCACTCTGAAACTGTGCATCTTTCGTAAGATGTCCGCCTAAAGTAATATCAATACCCAGTTTCTGCTACAGTCACTGTGTGTGTGTGTGTGTGTGTGTGTGTGTGTGTGTGTGTGTGTGTGTGTGTGTGTGTGTGTGTGTGTGTAGTGTGTGTGTGTGTGTGTGTGTGTGTGTGTGTGTGTGTGTGTGAGTGTGTGTGTGTGGTGGGTTGTGTGTGAGTGTGTGGTGTGGGGTGTGTGTGGTGTGTGTGTGTGTGTGTGTGTGTGTTTTGTGGTGCGTGGTGTGTGAGTGTGTGTGTGTGTGTGTGTGTGTGTGTGTGTGTGTGTGTGTGGTGTGTGTGTGGAGTGTGTGGTGTGTGTGTGTGTGTGTGGTGTGTGTGTGGGGTTGTGTGTGTGTGTGTGTGTGTGGTGTGTGTGTGTGTGTGTGTGTGTGTGTGTGGTGTTGTGTGTGTGTGTGTTGGTTGTGTGTGTGCATATAATACCTTATGTACATTGTTTTTAGTAGGACTGTGCTCTAGATGTGTATAGAATATTGTGTTAATATGCATCATGTGAGCGCTCAGGGCGTTGATAAGCGCATGATAAATGTACATTATTATTATCATTATAACGTAGGCTAGATGTTGTTTCTTTTTTTGTTATTCGTGTCTGCACGTTTTCCTTTGAATGGAATAAAGAAGTATTTGACTTGAAACAACGCGGATGTCGCTGTGTCACACACCAGCGCAATGTGTCAGTATGTCACAGACCAGCGCATTGTGCCAGTGTGTCACACACCAGCGCAGTGTGTCAGTGTGTCACACACCAGCGCAGTGTGTCAGTGTCACACACCAGCGCAGTGTGTCAGTGTCACACACCAGCGCAATGTGTTGTGTGTCACACACCAGCGCAGTGTGTCAGTTTTCACACACCAGCGCAATGTGTTGCTGTGTCACACACCAGCGCAGTGTGTCAGTGCCACACACCAGCGCAATGTTTTGCTGTGTCACACACCAGGGCAGTGTGTCACACACCCAGGGCAGTGTGTCAGTGTGTCACACACCAGCGCAGTGTGTCAATGTGTCACACACCAGCGAAAGTGTTTTCTGTGTCACACACCAGCGCAGTGTGTCAGTGTGTCACACACCAGGCAATGTGTTGCTGTGTCACACACCAGCGCAGTGTGTCAGTGCCACACACCAGCGCAATGTTTTGCTGTGTCGCACACCAGGGCAGTGTGTCAGTGTGTCACACACCAGCGCAGTGTGTCAATGTGTCACACACCAGCTCAATGTGTTGCTGTGTCACACACCAGCGCAGTGTGTCAGTGTGTCACACACTAGTGCAGTGGAGCGATTTGTGTGCACACTTCAGGGCCAATGGAGAAACCTCTCGTGTGCGTGCGTGCGTGCGTTGCGTGCGTGCGTGCGTGCGTGTAGGTAAGTTAAGGTTTGTGAAAAAGGGTTTATTTAGTTAAAAGGCGCAGTTGTTATCTGTGGGCACTTGTCTTGTGACTTTGTCTCTCACATGAACCATGCCCATCTGAATGCAGGAGTTATTCTGGTAGTGACAGCGTAGCCTCAGGTATAGTCTCCCTCTTTCCCTGTCTCCCGGAATTTCGATCCCCGCCGGGTACCTCTTCGGAAACAACTCGACAAAGCTAACCTTTTCCCTGCCAAACACTTCTGTGCTTCTGATGCAGTTCCTTGCACGAGAGAGAGAGAGAGAGAGAGAGAGAGAGAGAGAGAGAGAGAGAGAGAGAGAGAGAGAGAGAGAGAGAGAGAGAGAGAGAGAGAAACAAGAACAAGAAAGTTTATTTGTTTAGGCCTTAGCGTCTTTCACAAGAACATGAACACATTGCATATTTACGCAGCACAATACATTTTTGAACATGCTTCTAATGACAACGCATTTACTTAGTTCACACACACACACACACACACACACACACACACACACACACACACACACACACACACACACACACCCCTCGACATACAACTATGAGCCACTACTATTCCAAATCAGTCAGTTATCTGTCTCATTTTCCCTGCCTTGATAAAAGAGAGCGGGAGAGAGAGAGAGAGAGAGAGAGAGAGAGAGAGAGAGAGAGAGAGAGAGAGAGAGAGAGAGAGAGAGAGAAGCGTCTCACGGACAGGTAAGTTAGGCTGACCAGAAAATGATGTAATTTCTTTTTGAATTTGGCCTCTTTCAGAGCACGCATAACAAGTCAGAATTGGAGCAGACTATGACGTCTTTGTGGCAGATGGGGAAACATTTCCCCATGGACGTCATACAACATCTTATGGGCAGGGAATGGGTTAAACCAGTTGAACCAAAGGCAATGGGTTAAACCAGTGGAACCAAAGGCAATGGGTTAAACCAGTGGAACCAAAGGCAATAGGTTAAACCAGTTGATCCAAATTAGGAGTTGTGTCTAGTCGCTGACGAAATGGCTTGTGTGCACCTTGCTGTGTTGTCGCTGTAAACCGGCCGACGTAGCCTATACACTGGATGGCTCAGACAATGTTGGACCAAACAGCAATGTCAATGTCGATGGGCTGTTTTGACTGAACGCATCCCCATCAAGCGGTTAGGAGTTAGGACAGGCTACGGTTACTGGCCGCGTGCTTAACAACTGGTCAATATTCACTGATAAATCCGCCAACAGCTCGGGCCGGGAGGAGGGCCGTGGGGAGTTACGAGACTCGTCTGCCATCACTGAAGCCTGGCGTGGGCCGCGCCATTAAACTGAGGCAAGATGGAGATTAAACGCTACCATAAAACTGAGGTGAGATGGAGATTAAGCGCTGTCATAAAACTGAGGTGAGATGAAGATTAAACGCTGTCATAAAATTGAGGTGAGATGAAGATTAAACGCTGTTATAAAACTGAGGTGAGATGAAGATTAAACGCTATCATAAAACTGAGGTGAGATGAAGATCAAACGCTATCATAAAACTGAGGTGAGATGAAGACTAAACGATACCATAAAACTGAGGTGAGATGAAGATCAAACGCTATAATTAAAATGAGATGAGAGGAAGATGAAACGCTACCATAAAACTGAGGTGAGATTAAGATTAAACGAAACCATAAGATTGAGGGGAGATTAATATTAAACGCTCATAAAACTGAGTTGAGATGAAGATTGAGCGCTATCATAAAACTGAGGTGAGATGAAGATTAAACAGTATCATAAAACTGGGGTGAGATGAAGATTAAACGACGCCATAAAAGTGAAGTGAGAGGAAGATTAAACGCTATCATTAAAGTGAAGTGAGAGAAGATTAAACGCTATCATTAAAGTGAAGTGAGATGAAGATTAAACGTTATCATTAAAGTGAAGTGAGATGAAGATTAAACGCTGTCAGTACAAGCCTATGAACCACACCCCGGTCTAACCGCCACACGACCGGTAACTCCTTCCCTGCCCAATACAACGTGCTGCTGATGCAATCACTTCCAAGAAGAGTCTCGCACACAGGTTAAGCCAACCGGCCAGAAAAGTGAACTTTTCTCGAATCAACAAACAAGGGAGTTAATTAGCTCTCGAATGACGTCACATACAAGTAATTAACTTGAAAACATTAGTCACTTACTTATATGTGACGTCTTTTGAGCAATAATTAACTCCCTTGTTTGTTGATTCGAGAAACGCCAAGTTACTTACTTATATGTGACGTCATTCGAGCGCTAATTAACTCCCTTGTTTGTTGATTCTAGAAACGCCAAGTTACTTACTTATATGTGACGTCATTCGAGCGCTAATTAACTCCCTTGTTTGTTGATTCTAGAAAAGTTAACGTCACATACACGCACAACAACAAAGACCCGAGTCGCCTACGGCAACTCTCACCTGGCATGCGAGTAAAATACAAGGTACATGAACTCCACCAGAGGTACATCCTCTCGAGAGCCGGTTTGGCCTAGCGGTAAGGCGGTAGGTTGGTAAGCGGAAGGACCTCGGTTCGATACCGCTTCGGCTCTCCTTTCTCTTCAAAAGTTGTGGTTTGTGGACACGGTCTTGTGGACTTTGTCCCTCACAATTAATGAAACATTAAAATAGCTCTCATCGCTGCCATCTTAATGCAGAAGTCGTTCTGGTGGTGACAGTGTAGCGATAGGTATATACTCTCCCTCTTCCCCCACCTCCATACCCCCTTCCCCCCATTCTCCCCGTCCCTAATCAGCCTTATGGTTTCTGTGGACGTTAAACACCATGTTCACTGTTACATCCTCTCTTTCTAGAAGGTTCGCTCCTACTGAGCATGCATGGGCGGTCAAAATTCAATCAGGACGTCTTTTGCTGCAGTTTTGGCAGATGGGTAACCCTTCAGCACGAAGCTCATATGACGTAACAAGGTCAGGACAAGGGTTAACCCACGTTACGCAGCGCGTGACGAAACAATGCCACGGCCCCACTGACGACACCAGTCCAGGCCACGTTGCCACGTGAGTACCCCAAATCACCAAGAGTCGGTGGTGAAGAGCGAGATCATTCGCTCTGCAAAGCCAGGTTAAGCACGATGGAGCGTGGTCAGCACATGGATGGGTGACCGGTACCTGCCAGGCTTTGAGCCCGCCCCGAAATTTCTCCGAAGTCAGATTGTGTGCAGACTGTACAAAAGTCCTTCGGATGATGATGATGATGATGATACTACGCTCTTTCTCTTACCAGGCTCCAGTTATCTGGAACAAATTCCCTGTTTCTGTCCGCCATTCTACCTCTGTCAGCTCTTTTAAATCTTCCTTGAAAACCTTTCTCTTTAAAAACAACAACTTTTCTTCAGTCTCATTGCCCTGATATGCGACTGGTGTGTGTGTGTGTGTGTGTGTGTGTGTGTGTGTGTGTGTGTGTGTGTGTGTGTGTGTGTGTGTGTGTGTGTGTGTGTGTGTGTGTATGCACGCGTGCGTGCGTGTGTGTGCGAGTCTGTGTGTGTGTGTGTGTGTGTGTGCGTGCGTGTGCGTGTGCATTCATGTTGCATGCGTTGAATTTTGACAATATATATTTGTAAAGAACGTGTAAGCGCTTAGGGCCTGTGCGAGTTAGGCGCTCTAAGTATTCATTACTACTACTACTACTACTACTACTACTACTACTACTACTAAAGAGGATTTCTAGAGCGCCCATCTACCGCACAAGGAGACTATAGTATAAACCGAAGTCCCTCCTGTGTATATATACGCATGCAAAAAGATCACATACGCACGCTAAAGCTCCCGTAGTCCATGTCAGAGTAATGGAACCACCCCAAAATAGCCCAGCAGGCACTTAAAGTGTCATAGTCTTCAAAACGTTGAAGAGGACAGGAAGAAGAGCAGGAGAGGAAGAAGAGCGCTTGTCGTTCATGACCGAGCTACAACGTAACAGAGGGCGGTAAATCCAAATCGAATCGTTAAAATCGTTGTCGACTAAATTAATACTGGACAGTTGATTGTCGGGCTAACTGCTACGCATGCTTGCAGGGTGACATCTGGCGGGAAGCACGTCACAGGTGGTCGTGGCGTTGCAGTGACGTCACAAACACGAGTTGGGAAATGGGAGGGGAGGGGGTTATTAAAGGAAGGGGGCGGATGGTGGCGGTGGCGGAGGTAGGGTGTTAATCACAATGAAACGGTAGATTTGCAAGTAACTATCAACGCTCGAATGAGTTCGCTCTGCTTGTTTTGAACCCCAAACATCTCAGGAGATGTGACACATCAAGGAAAACCTCGCAGCCCAGTACGAAGGCAGTTTGAAAAGACCCCAACACAAAGTTAAAAAGAATACACTCGCAGGACGACAGGTGGCGTTGTGGGGCCGGCTTAATCTGAATAGGACTCTACAATCGTGTGGGCACTGTTTATAATGGACACAAATTCTAGATACGGGCTGAATGGCCGTGTACATTATGGGCCTATATAGACCTTATCCCATTAGCCTGCCCGTATCACCATGTTTACTTACTTTTTAGCCTGCCCGTCACAGAGTTCAGGAGCTGTGTGAAAGTCGAGGTGGCCGTCCTGGGCTGTCCGTCCTAACGAGCCTTCTGGTTTCCGTGGACGTAAAGCTATACTGAACCATGCTTCGGCATTGGTCTCAGCTTGTCCCTAATATGTCAACTGACATCTGAGGACATTAAGCAACACTACCTACCTACCTGCCTGCCCGTCGTTATTACTGTTACAAGTATTAGATTTTACGAACCATTCCAGCCTGCATTTTTTTTAAAGGTGGAGATCAGCTCGCACGCGCCAGTTCCATTCCCCCCCCCCCCACCCCCGCCCCCTTTTTGGGGTGGGTGGGTGTGGGGTGGGGGTGGGTGGGGGTGGGGCGGGGTGGAGGGGGTGTAAGATGGAGGGTAGGGGGATGGGGGGGGGGGGGGGGCAATGATCAGTCCGCATTGGCTCAGCGAGCTGAGACGTCTGTGGACGAGCGTTCCCTGACGAGTTGCATGTGAAGTCGTTTCCCTGCTGGGTTCCCTAGCTGCCGCCTGCCGCCTGCAATTTGGGTAGAATGACCGGCATCTTTTACGTGCCACTGTGGTACCAGTGAGGTGGAACGGATACCGAAACGGGTATCGGGGGGCGTGGATATAGCTCAGTGGTAGAGCGCCGGACTCGTCAGTGATCGAAGGGTCGCGGGTTCGATTCCCGGCAGGAACAACGGGAAAGTTTTTTTCTTCAGTCAGCCTTCTGTGCTGACTCTTGTTTTGGTGCAAGCCTTCTGCATGTGACGAACAAGAACAGAGCAGGCCATAGCAAACTATGGGTCATGTCTCTGGTGACAGGCCACAGTTTAACATGTGGGTGGTTCATGTCTGGTGATAGGCCACAGTTTAACATGTGGGTGGTTCATGTCTGGTGATAGGCCACAGTTTAACATGTGGGTGGTTTATGTTTGGTGACAGGCCATAGTTTAACATGTAGGTGGTTCGTGTCTGGTGACAGGCTACAGTTTAACATGTGGGTGGTTCGTATATGGTGACAGGCCACAGTTTAACATGTGGGTGATTCATGTCTGGTGACAGGCCATAGTTTAACATGTGCGTGGTTCATGTCTCTGGTGACAGGCCATAGTTTAACATGTGGGTGGTTTATGTTTGGTGACAGGCCACAGTTTAACATGTGGGTGGTTTATGTCTGGTGACAGGCCACAGTTTAACATGTGGGTGGTTTATGTCTGGTGACAAGCCACAGTTTAACATGTGGGTGGTTCATGTCTGGTGACAAGCCAGAGTTTAACATGTGGGCGGTTTATGTCTGGTGACAGGCCACAGTTTAACATGTGGGCAGTTTATGTCTCTGGTGACAAACCATAGTTTAACATGTGGGTGGTTCATGTCTGGTGACAGGCCATAGTTTAACATGTGGGTGGTTCATGTCTGGTGACAGGCCATAGTTTAACATGTGGGTGGTTCATGTCTGGTGACAGGCCACAGTTTAACTTGTGGGTGGTTCATGTCCGGTGATAGGCCACTGGTCGAATCCCAGGTCAAGTTGAGCCGTTTCACAAAGCCATGACATACAAACTGTTGACGTTAGCGAAGATGGTGAGCAGACGTTTACAGCCGATTAACGCAGCTATGTTTTAAGAACGAATCACATGGAGATAAATTACACTGAAACTAACTTAGAAATAAACTCATCATGCTTTTTGATCAACATCGTTCATGCACTAATTTGTCATGCTTTTTTCATTAAAATCGGTCTCTAATTTGTCATGCTTTTGATTAAGATCATTCTCTTACATACAGCCTAAAATAAGCTTATATACGCAATAAAGGATCTTCCGTATAATGGTCTTTTACTCGTAATAATGAAAACAAATCGGGAAGCTGGAAAACGAACTATATACATGACTTGCCTGTATGCCAAGTACACCAGGAAGGTATCGTCAGGGGAGACAAATTCTTGAAGTTCAGGGAGTGACCGGTGCAGGTACTGCATGTAAAGAAACACACAAAATTAAAACTATCGATTAAAAAAGCAAAACAAAAAACGAAACAAAAAGGAAAAAGGCATGCAATAGACTACCCTCCTTTGAGAGAGAGGGAGAGAGAGAGAGAGAGAGAGAGAGAGAGAGAGAGAGAGAGAGAGAGAGAGAGAGAGAGGAAGAGAGAGAGAGAGAGAAGAAGACAGACAGACAGACAGACAGACAGACAGAGAGAGGAGAGAGAGAGAGAAAAGGAGAGAGAGAGAGAGAGAGAGAGAGGAATATTTCAGAGGTCTATCTTTCTCTCTCCTCTCTCTCTCTCCAGTATCTGTGTGTGTGTGTGTGTGTGTGTCTCTCTCTCTCGTAGTCTCTCTCTCTGTCTCTCTCGTCAGTCTCTCTGTCTCTCTCGTCAGTCTCTCTCTCTGTCTCTCTCGTCAGTCACTCTCTCTCTCTCTCTCTCTCTCTCTCTCTCTCTCTCTCCTCTCTCTCTCTCTCTCTCTCCTCAGTCTCTCTCTCTTGTCTCTTCTCTCGTCTGCCCCTCTTTTCTCTCTCTCTCTCTCTCTCTCTCCTCTCCCCTCTCTCTCTTCCGCTAGTCTCTCTCTCTGTGTGTCTCTGTCTCTCTCGTCAGTTTCTCTCTCTCTGTGTCTCTCTCGTCAGTCTCTCTCTCTCTCTCGTCAGTCTCTCGTCAGTCTCTCTCTCTGTCTCGTCCTGAGGTGACCCTGTGCGGTTGGCGTGACGTTGAAATCCAATTATATTAACTAACCAACTGACTGTGGGTGCCATTCTGTCTGTCACTCTCCCACTCAACCCTCCCCCCCCCTCCCCCCCCCCTCCATCCTCCAACAGCGGGTTACTGAGGACGGCAGAAATCACCCCCCACCCCATCTCTCCGTTGAAAACCCAGAGGTACCATTCGCTTGTCTACCAGTCTGTGAAACCTCGCCACTGTCTGAATTCAACACACAGCTCTAGAATTTCCTGTACAGACAGGTCTTTTCACAAACCTAAGGAGACCATTTCTGTGAGCATAGGTTGTGTGCACGTTAATACGTGTCTATATGTGCATGAATGTACGTGTGTTGTAGCACGCTGAACTTTTGTTGTGCAGAAAGATTTGCGCTGAGTAAGAGCTATACATTATTACTGTAGTAAAGAGCTTTTCGCTAACTGGCGAATTTACTCCACTTCGTAAAAGAAACTGAACAACCTTCGATTCGACGAACGCCTTGCCACCAATTTCCATTTTTATTTCCTTTTCAAAGAACTGTTTAGCTCTCCTGATCGCTTATACTGTGAAACACTTGTCATATGATAATTACACTTGTCATATGATAACTGAGTCATTATTTCAAATAACCCCCCCCTTTTTTTTTTTAAATGAAAAGATAAATTCTTTGACTTTGAGTTCTTATTTTCACTGACATGTCTGATGTCTTGTTGGATTTGTCGTGTATTATCTATACTGTGAAACACTTGTTATATGATTATTGTGACCTTTCAAATATAATATTTATATATTAATATAATATATAAAGGAAGATAACTGTTTTGACCCTTTATTATTTTTTAAATATTTTCAAATGTCTGATGTCTTGTGGATTTGTCATGTATTTATTTATCAATGACTTTTTACCCATTTGTTGTTGTTATTGTTAAAATAAATGGGGGGGGGGGGGGTTGATTGGCACGAATGTGTGATGAGTGTGCTTGGCACTACAAAATATTCCTTGCGCAATTACTTTAACACTTGGCAATACAGCTAGAATGTCTTGAAAAATTCTGTTGTGCAGAAGAAATAGTGCGCAGATTTTCACAAGAAACATTTAACAAGGTGCGAAAATGCAACCTGTGTATGTAGTAAACAGCTTTTGATCAACAACACGCACACACACGTACATACACACCAGCCGCGCTCGCACACACACACACACACACACACACACACACACACACACACACACACACACACACACACACACACACACTGCCAGTATGATAGCTTAA
>JABMCL010000188.1:2170000-2172500 GCA_018857735.1 Alviniconcha marisindica | reverse complement strand
TTTGCCTGATGTTGCTGCAGTCTACACCTGCACGGCGTCTGCCTGATGTTGCTGCAGTCTACACCTGCACGGCGTCTGCCTGATGTTGCTGCAGTCTACACCTGCACAGCGTTTGCCTGATGTTGCTGCAGTCTACACCTGCCCGACATTTGCCTGATGTTGCTGCAGTCTACACCTGCCCGACATTTGCCTGATGTTGCTGCAGTCTACACCTGCACAGCGTTTGCCTGATGTTGCTGCAGCGTCTACACCTGCCCGACATTTGCCTGATGTTGCTGCAGTCTACACCTGAACGGCGTCTGCCTGATGTTGCTGCAGTCTACACCTGAACGGCGTTTGCCTGATGTTGCCGGAAACTCCAAGTATACTGCTTTACGTCCGGAAAGGTGCCGGAAAGCGAGGCTCGGAGAGTGCCGTTGCTGCAACGTTCACGTGCACGGCGTTTGCCTGATAATCCCGGGGGCAGTCGGGTGCAAAAGCCGCCACGGCGTAAGCGCTTTTCTCAGAAGCTCCACGCTACTGAAATGCCCCTTCCACTCATAGTCAGACTTGGTTAATTTCCCACCTGAGCGACCGTTACGTGTCCTCAGCACGCCTTGTGCTAGAGCGGCGCGGTGCCAAGAACATTGCAACAGGTCCGCGAACTCCTTGCCCATTGACCTCATTGAGGTGGACACTGTTTTGGGTCGCTGGCCTTGACGGCTCCCTTCAGTCGGTCAGTCGTCTAGTCAGTGTGACTGCCAGTACAGCTCAGGGTCTACGTGACTTGCGTCATCCAACCCGGACCGGAGCAAAGGTTACTAGCAAACCAAATCAAATACTGTGTATCTCAGTGTGGCGCAAATCCATGCAGTAAGTTGCACGCGCCTCACAGACCACTCATTATTACTTCAGTGAACACTTGCTGAGCGTCCGGTCTCCAGATAGGCACTAAGCGCTTCACAGCGGAAGATATCTTTGTGGACGCACAGCAACACTAAACTGATATATACATATATATCAATCACACACACACACACACACACACACACACACACACACACACATATATATATATGAGCAAGTGCTCTTTGTACTTTTTTTTACAATAATCCCGCCCCGGTTAACGGATCCACGCAATTTCATTACTGTCCTGTTAGTAACCCGGGAACCGGAGCAGACGACGCTTTTGTTTTGAAGCGCGGCGTGTAGCGTAACGCCACATGGCCTTCACACGGCCGACCGGCGATAGCCACTGGTGCGCGCCAGTTTCAAATCTGTTTTCTCCCTAATATTTTGACCGCTTGTTTGTTTACCTACTCTCTGTTTGCCTAGTCCTTTTTATGCACCAAGCCATGTGTAATATAATTTGGCATCTTAGAATGTTTATCCAACGTTTATTTAGACGCAGGATCGAGCTTAATCAGTAGCCGATGCCTCTTTTTTTCTTTCTTGGTGCTTTACGTCCACGGAGGCGAGATGGCCTATTAGGGACGGGGACAGAGTGGGAAGGGGCCGACAGAGTGAAGGCTCGACCGCGGAAACCGCCCGAAAAGACAGGAGAGACCGTGGACCGCCGCCAGAACAATGGAAGTGTTAGGGCGGTGTCCCTCGCCATTGCCCAGCGACTTGTGCACTGCGCAATTGCTGTTTCAACTGCTGTGCTTGGCCAGAGTCACAAAGACAATGTCCGTTGCACTGCTGTTGACGAACAACTGGACAACTCAAGCAAGGAAGTCCAGCTTTCTTAGCCCAGCTCCACCTCCCTACTCATGATCTCTTCTGGGCTAAGTTGAGGGTCCAGCTCCACCTCCCTCCTCTAAGATCTCTTGATCTTTTGATCTCGCCTGGAACCCTGACCGATGCCTCTCTGGGTCCTTTCTTTTTATAGCCGTCGTCTGCATGGCGCGTTCTCTGTTTAGTACTAGTGAATAGCAGTGAATCGTTGTTTTGACTCGATTAAAGTAATTCTGTGTCGATCAATGCTTTGTCGTATAGTATTTTGCTTAGCTGACTTCATGTTTAGTGTTTATTTTGGGTTGAAATTAATTTATTAAGTATTGTGTACTGTAGAAGCTAAGTTGTATTCATAGACTACTTGATATCACTTTATCAGCGATGCTGCGACTAAATAACGCGCCCCAGGCGAAAGTTCGCACCGATTGTCTTTTAGTGCTAGTCTTTGAGTGTGTCTTGCTTCTCTACAGAGCGTTGTATTATAATTGTTATGTACCATTTTAACCGTGGGAGCGTGCACTTGATTCTGATATAAGTTTTAGTGACAGTTATATTTTGTACATAGTGTTAGCTGTGATTTAGTTGTCTGAATCTGTTTATAGACAGGCGCAAGGCACTCTTCCCACTCTTGTTGTAAATTAAATAAGTCATGTGTGTACATTTTGTTTGCATAGTTTAAAAGGTTGTAATTGTAGCTTTTATTTGATGGTTTTCATGTTTTAATTAGTTTAGTTATTGCAGAGGAAACTGTATTTGTGCGGGCCAGGGAAACACAATTGTCAGC
>JABMCL010000188.1:2155000-2165000 GCA_018857735.1 Alviniconcha marisindica | reverse complement strand
AGTGGGGTATGGAAGTCGGCCCGTTCGGAATTAAATAAATGTCTTGAGAGGTTCGACTAGATTAAGCATCTAACACACAAATGCCCGTAAGTGCCCGTTTAGAAACGTTACGTATCCAGTGGACTGACCTAGAACGTCCGTCCAGACAACACATGTTGCAGTATCAATGCCCTCAACTATAGGAAAGACAGAAACATAATCCGCCTCGAGTACGTGGAAGGTATGTGTGTGTGTGTGTGTGTGTGTGTGTGTGTGTGTGTGTGTGTGTGTGTGTGTGTGTGTGTGTGTGTGTGGGGCGCGCTGCGCGCGCGCTGTGTGTGTCCCTGTGTGTGTGTGTGTTGTATGTGTGTGTGTGTGTGTTTTGTGTGTGTGTGGGGTGTGTGTATGTGTGCGTGCGCGCTGTGTACGTGCGTGCGTGCGTGCGTGTGTCGTGCGTCTGTGTGTGTGTGTGTGTGTGTGTGGTGTGTGTGTGTGTGTGTGTGGTGTGTGTGTGTGTGTGTGTGTGTGTGTGAGTGCCTGCGCGCGTGACTGTGATCTCGTGCGTACGGTGTGATATCTGAAAGTATGTTGGGGGGAGGGGGGGGGGGGGAGGGGGGGGGGGGGGGCGGAGTAGGGAGTTGAGGTATTTGATTACTGGAATTAAAAGTGTTTAAGAAAAGCGGGTCCCAGCAAAGGAAGAAACAGGCTTGCCTAAAGTTACCTATCTGCAGGTGTGTGTATCGCGGTCAATAGTGCAGCTTATCTGCGCTCAGAACAAATGATTTGTCTGCCTGGTTACGGAGCAAATACGTGTGTATAACTGTAACACCAGTGAGTGTGTGTGTGTGTGTGTGTGTGTGTGTGTGTGTGTGTGTGTGTGTGTGTGTGTGTGTGTGTGTGCACATTTGCATGCATGTGATTGCGTGCATGTGTTTGTGTGGGCGTGCATGCGTGTGTATGTGTGTTGTGTGTGTGTGTGTGTGTGTGTGTGTGTGTGTGTGTGTGTGTGTGTGTGTGCGTGTGTGGTGCTCGTTGTGTGCGTGATCGACGTGCCATCGTTGTTGTCGTCTGGGGGGATCTTAGTGTAGGGTCGTGACATCTGTTATTGTCTAATCTCTAATGTATGTTGTGACATCGTCTAGTTGTCTAGATCTCTAATGTATGTCGTGACACCTGCTTGTTGTCGTCCAGATCTCTAACGTATATGGTGACATCGGTTAGTTGTCGTCTATATCCCTAATGTATATGGTGACATCGGTTAGTTGTCGTCTATATCCCTAATGTATATGGTGACATCGGTTAGTTGTCGTCTATATCTCCTAATGTATATCGTGACATCGGTTAGTTGTCGTCTAGATCTCTAATGTATATCGTGACATCGGTTAGTTGTCTAGATCTCTAATGTATATCGTGACATCGGTTAGTTGTCGTCTAGATCTCTAATGTATATCGTGACATCGGTTAGTTGTCTAGATCTCTAATGTATATCGCGACATCGGTTAGTTGTCGTCTAGATCTCTGATGTATATCGCGACATCGGTTAGTTGTCGTCTAGATCTCTGATGTATATCGCGACATCGGTTAGTTGTCGTCTAGATCTCTGATGTATATCGCGACATCGGTTAGTTGTCGTCTAGATCTCTGATGTATATCGCGACATCGGTTAGTTGTCGTCTAGATCTCTGATGTATATCGCGACATCGGTTAGTTGTCGTCTAGATCTCTAATGTATATCGCGACATCGGTTAGTTGTCGTCTAGATCTCTAATGTATATCGCGACATCGGTTAGTTGTCGTCTAGATCTCTAATGTATATCGCGACATCGGTTAGTTGTCGTCTAGATCTCTAATGTATATCGCGACATCGGTTAGTTGTCGTCTAGATCTCTAATGTATATCGTGACATCGGTTAGTTGTCGTTTAGATCTCTGGTGCATTTAGTGATATTTGTTTGCTCCTGCCTAGAGCTTGTACCCAGGTACTTCTGATTGTTTCTATCTAGATCTGTACACAGGTACTTCTGTTTGTTTCTATCTAGATCTGTACACAGGTACTTCTGTTTGTTTCCATCTAGATCTGTAGAGTATGTATCCAGGCTCATTTTATGCAATGAAACCGCCAGGTTATTGACAAGATGAACTGGCTGCAAAAGATGCAAACTGTGATGAATCTGACCCCCCTCCGGCCACTCCTCTCCTTCCAACCCATCCACATACCCCCACGGAACCATCATAGCAACAACAACAACAACAACAACAACAACAAAAAACCAAAAAAACAAAACATCACTCACCTTGTCAAAGTGTTGAACAATGACAATGAACTCCGTCTATGTAATGATTCTCATTCAGCTGAGCGAATTTCAGTCCCACCCCATGCAGAGAATATCTAGAGCAGGATACAACGATCTTCAGCCTGGCACTGTCATTCGGTAACTGCATCTACATCGACACTGATGAACATCCTCAGCTAACTGGCACTATCGATAGATAAAACTGTTGATAATTATCGACCCTGATTGAACATCCGGCTCAGACGACCGTCAGTTCCTGAATTTCACTGAGCGTTGGAAACTCCGGAGTAAGGTCCACATAGTCCGACGGTAGAGTTAATGAACCAATAGGAGCACTCGCTACGCGATGAGAGGCACATCAAGCAAGCCGAGCAGCACAACGACAGCCTGCCACCAGTCCCTCGCATCTGCTGTGGGTGAGCGGTGATAGATTACCCAACGAGCACTACGATAAAGACACGGTGACCGTTGGTTCACCAGCCACCTGCCAGCCGTTGGTCATTTCTTCCTGCTTCACGTCACTGCCGGCAGATATTGCTCTCTCAGCCACCGTACGTACACGCCGTTTGCATGGGGCAGAGTGAAAAAAATGCGGACACCAAACCGGCTATAAGGCCAACCTTGGGCGGCGGGTGCACACGTAGGTGGCGTAACTGTTAAGGAGACAGCGGCACGGGCACAGTTTCTTGCCACAGTTGCAGCTGCTGCAAGTAAACCGGTTCTGAGGTTTGGAGGAAGCCTAGTTCTGAGGCTGCAAGGAAGCCCAGTTCTGAGGCTGCAAGGAAGCCCAGTTCTGAGGCTGCAAGGAAGCCAGTTCTGAGGCTGCAAGGAAGCCAGTTCTGAGGCTGCAAGGAAGCCAGTTCTGTGGCTGCAAGTAAGCCCAGTTCTGAGGCTGCAAGGAAGCCAGTTCTGAGGCTGCAAAACCCAGTTCTGAGGCTCCAAGGAAGCCAATTCTGAGGCTGCAAAACCCAGTTCTGAGGCTGCAAGCAAGCCATTTCTGAGGCTGCAAGTAAACCCAGTTCTGAGGCTGAAAGCTTGATCGTGCTAGCGGCGCATGGAGCGAGATCGCCGGCAACTGGACTTTTGACCAGACATTTGACTACATGGTAAGAATATTGAACTGATCCCTGTCAAGAAATCATCATCATCATCATCATCATTTATGGCGCCCCATCTCGTAAGAGCCTGGAGCGCTTACAAGGGCCTATGGATACACTCATTTTATTACACAGACACAGACCCACACACACACGCACACACACACACACACACACACACACACACACACACACACACACACACACACACACACACACACAACGCGCACACACACCACAGGAGAGAGAGAGAGAGAGAGAGAGAGAGAGAGAGAGAGAGAGAGAGAGAGAGAGAGAGAGAGAGAGAGGAGAAGAAGAAGAAGAAGAAGACAGAATCTTTGTTGTCTACGTGCGTGACATAGAAATGAGCCTATCGACAGCATAAACTCATAATATTCAAAATACACACAACATAGTCAAACAAAGTTCCACTCGGTCATTGATACAAGCCAGCAGCTCACTTAACACAACGGGAAGAAGAAAGAAGTCGGTTGAAAAGCAGATATGAGCCAGGCAGGCCCCACGAAGCCCCACGGCACGCGTGTTAAAATCATGTCCAAGTCGTGCACGCCTGGCGTCTTTACAAGTCACGCTGCTTGTCGACCTCCAGCCAGTCTCTCTCAGCGTCGTGCTGTGGCTGTGTGCACCGCGAAGACCAGTGCAAGGCATCCATACCGACTTTCTTATCGACACACACGTTTTCTGTTTTTCATGACAAAGGCCGTGTACACGTACGGTGTGTGTGTGTGTGTGTGGTGGTGGTGGTAGTGTGTGTGTGTGTGTATGTGTGTGTGTGGTGGTGGTGGTGGTGGTGGTAGTGTGTGTGTGTGTGTGTGTGTGTGTGTGTGGTGGTGGTGGTGGTGGTGGTGTGTGTGTGTGTGTGTGTGTGTGTGTGTGGTGTGTGTGGGGTGGTGGTGGTGGTGGTGGTGTGTGTTTGTGTGTGTGTGTGTGAGTGTGTGTGTTGTGGTGGTGGTGGTGGTGGTGGTGGTGGTGGTGGTGGTGGTGGTGTGTGTGTGTGTGTGTGTGTGTGTGTGTGTGTGTGTGTGTTTGTAAGTGTGTGTACTGTCGGTTTTGCCTGTTTAGGTTCCTGCGATTTGAATTGCTATTGTCGTTTTTCCCTTGAGGTGTCTCATGGTGGATTTAGCTTGCACTTGAATAATGTACACCGCCGAGCCCTATTTTGATGTTAGAGGTTTGCGCTTTATAAATATTTCATCATCATTATTATTATGAATAATATTGATAAGAAGGATGATAAAGAAAAACAGGGGGAAAAGAAAGAAAAAATCTAAACAATCTCATAAAAAACAATTCTCCATTTTTATATCAAGCGAACAGAGTAAGAAGCCAATGGAAAGTGCTAACATATCGTTTTCGTTTACAAAGATTTGGGTAGTATGTGAATATTTGTTGATGATGATGTAGAGCTTAATGTCCTCAGATGTCGGGTTGACACATTAGGGACAAACTGTGACCAACGCGTGAGCATGGTTCAGTGTTGCTTTACGTCCAGGACGGCCACCTCGACTCTCACACAGCTCCTGAACTCTGAAGTGTGAATATTTCAGTTAAAGAGAGCGGTTATACCTACAGACCTCCTTGTAAACTTAGCCGGTCAGTGAACCGCGCTCATTAACTAAACTATTCATAGACTACCCACATGTAGATCTACGTAAACGAAAATATATACCAGATATACCTACAAACCCGCCTGTGTATATATATGCCTTTTCAGTCGTCACCGTTGTATTCTAATATATTATGTCAGAATAAAGCCTTGACGACTGAGAAAGCAGCTCTCTCAGCTTAAAGTCTCTGGTTAAACACAACGTTCTTCGGTAACCTGTCACCCAACGGTCCCTCTCAAGTGCAAGGTTTGTGTACACACTGACTCTGGTTAGATCAGTTCAAAGTCCTGTGACACTTTCCGCACCAACACTGAGAACCAAATACCAGGGGGGTCGGCGGAAATGAGGGGGACCGTACCCGACGTCACACTGCTGTTTCGTTGTTTTGTGCAAAACTGCTGCTTTTCGTTGCTTAAAAAAGGAGAGACAGACAGACAGACAGACGGAGAGACAGAAGCGTACTTGCCGAAAGTTTCGGGTATTTTCCTGGCGTGTCTCTGCATCCCGTGTTTGTTCTTAGTCTCCAAGCCAGTAACAACGCGTGGCCATAAGCCAGTAACAACGCGTGGCCATAAGCCAGTAACAATGCGTGGCCATATGCCAGTAACAATGCTTGTCCATAAGCCAGTAACAATGTATGTCCATAAGTGCCAGTAAAACGCATGGCCATAAGCCAGTAACAATGCGTGGCCATAAGCCAGCGACAATGCCATAAGCCAGTAACAATGCGTGTCCATAAGCCAGTAACAATATATGTCCATAAATGCCAGTACAATGCATGGCCATAAGCCAGCAACAATGAGTGTCCCTAAGCCAGTAACAATGAGTGTCCCTAAGCCAGTAACAATGAGTGTCCCTAAGCCAGTAACAATGCGTGGCCATAAGCCAGTAACAATGCCAAGCTGGGCTTAGAAAGCTGGACTTCTTTTGCTTCAGATGTTCCCCAAAAGCAGTGCTACGGACATTGCCCCTGTGACTCTGCTCCGCGCAGCTGGTGAAACAGCGCTAGTTGCTACGCAATGGCGAGGGGACGCTGCCTTAACATACTTGCTGCTTTGGCGGTGGTCAACGGCCTCCTCGGTCTTCCGGGTCGGAGCGCGCGGTCGAGCCTTCATCTTTCTCCCCCCCCCCCCCCCCCCCCCCCCCCCCCGGTCCCCGTCCCTAATAAGCCACCTCACTTCTGTGGACGTCAAAATGTTTACTCCAGTAACACAAAGTCTGCAAGCCTCTGAACAGAAAGGCGAGTGGAACAGAAACGGAACCCCCGGACTCCAAGCACATGGTTCACGACATCCTTCCTTCAACCACTGCCGTATTTATTACTGCCATAGGGTCCTGAAAACTGCCAGCTAACGAGCAGTTTTTTTCCGACGTTGGCGCTCAAACAGTAGTAAGTTTGTTACAAACAACTCAGATAAAACAAGGCGTGTCATTTACAGCCGCCAACAAAGTTTGCACCAGCACAAATCAAACCATAATCGTTTGAATCGAGACGGAACTTTAAAAAAATATTTTTAACCGGGGTGGACGCGTCTCCTGTTTACGTGGGTGCTTGGACGCTAGGCTGCTTCCACAGTCATATTAGTACCCAAACCTTTCGGAGTGCGCTGACCGCGTCGGTGGACAGCTGCGCGGAGATAAAGAGTGCCCCTTCAGTGGCGTAACCAAATCTGGCAGAGTTTGGAGGAAGGTGCCGGAAAGCGGTGCTCGGAGTGTGACGGAACCCGTGTCAGCTTAAGCCGACAGGCTAAAGTCTCAGCCACACGATGCTTCGTATCCGCAAAAGGAAAGCTCGCGATTTTCAGAAGCGACAGAATTATGCCCAGATCTTGCGGCATGCGTCAGATGTTGTGTCCGCGCGCCGCAAGCACGTCGCACGCTCCTCGCCAGACCGTGTGTGTGTGTGTGCGTGCGTGCGTGCGTGCGTGCGTGCGTGCGTGCGTGCGAGCGTGCGTGCATGTGTGCGTGTGTGTGTGTGTGCGCGCGCGCGCGCGCTTGTGTGTGTGTGTGTGTGTGCGTGCGTGCGTGCGTGCGTGTGTGCGTGCGTGCGAGTGTAATTTTAGAATTGGCCCCGGAGGAAATTATACCGTAATATCTCCCATGCAAGCTGCAAGTTACTTTCGTGTAAATCACCTCAGTTTGTGTAGGGAATAACAAGTGCGGTGTGTTTAATTGTAGCCAGTGAAACGGGCTCATGTTTCGCATTGTCTCTTTAATATAAGCGTGAATCTTTTGTGTGTTTTGATCTCACGTCGGGGTGAAAAAGCCGAACGTGTGAGAGAGGCGGACATGTCAAACAGATGAAGGGAGGAAGGGGGGGGGGGGGGGGGGGGGGTAGCTAAAAGGGGTCACGCAGGGTCGACAACCACCCCTCGCACGTCCCGCGTGTTTAAAACGAGAGGATGAGCACGTAACAGCAGCGCATGCGCCTCAAGAGCTCACCTCTCTGACAGGCACCAGTCACATCGGTTCTGACACATCCACACTTTGCTCCGGCGCGGAAAATAAACAACTGCTTTCACCGCTTGTTTGCAATACACTGGGCTTCATTTGCACACGACACGTTTATATTTACTGATAGCAGGATAGATGGATAGACTGAAAGAGCGTCTGAGGAGGCCTATGTAATTTTTTTTTGTAAGCCCATCAGTCACCAAGCGTTTCCCCTCACAAACTTGAACCAGCAGGCTGTCAGTTCATGGACACATTATTAACGGTGATATCTAGGGACCGTGGAACATCTGGTTAACGACGAGTTGTACACAGACACGTACACACACACACACACACACACACACACACACACACACACACACACACACACACACACACACACACACTACAGTTACACGCAATACTGGTCACGGGTTGGTAGAAAAGAGAATAAAGAAACGTCTGGATTTTGATAAACGTCATGATATCGATATTGGTATTCGGTACTCAACACAGGTGACTGGCAACCGGGGACCTCTACTGCTTCCAGTTTGACAAACATTTTACACTCATGATCCAGCGTGCTGGTGTTTTCACAAAGCACGGTTGCTCTCTCTCTCTCTCTCCCGCCCTCTCTGTGTGTCTCTGTCTCTGTGTGTGTGTCTCTGTGTGTGTCTCTTTCTGTCTCCCTCTATCTCTCCCTCTCTCTCTGTGTCTCCCCCCCCCCCTCTCTGCTTCTGTCTCTCTGTGTGTCTCTGTCTCTCTCTGTGTCTCACTCTGTGTCCCTCTCTCTCTCCCCCCCTCTCTGTGAGTCTCTCCCTCTCTCTGTGTCTCTGTCTCTCTCTCTGTCTCCCCCTCTCCCTCCCCCTCTCTGTGTCTCTCCCTCTCTGTCTCTGTCTCTGTGCGTGTCTCTCTCTCCCTCTCTCTCTCTCCTTCTCTCTCTCCCCTCTCCCTCTCTCTCTCCCTCTCTCTCTCTCCCTCCCTCTCTGCCCGCCCCTCCCTCCCTCTCTGCCCCCCCCTCTCCCTCTCTCGCCCCCCCCCCACCTTCTCTCTGTCTCTTTCTCTCTCTCCACCAAATGGAAGCCAACGACTGAAGGCCAACACAATTCAATTTCGGGCAAGTCAGTACACTAACGGCTTGAACTGCCAACACCTGCACACCAGACACGGGTCTATTGTTTCGACGTTCAGGTCACTTGCTGCCACACGTGGGTCCGCAACAGGAGAGGTTTCCTGAGCGTCGTGATTGTACCAAGGTGACCCCTGTCATCGACCGGCCTTGCTCGGGATCTCTAAGTAACAAGCTACTACTTCTGCAACGTCGCATTTACTAAACGGAAGCGCGCGCACGTGCGCCGCGCGCGCGCGCGAACACACACACACACACACACACACACACACGCGCGCGCGCACACGACACAACGCGCGCGCACTACACACACATACACACACTGCACACAGCACACCACTCACCACACACACACACACACACACACACACACACACACACACACACACACACAACACACACACACACACACACACACACAACACACACACACACACACACACACACACACACACACACACCACACACACACACAGCACACACATACAACACACACACACACACACACACACACACACACACACACACACACACACACACACACTGCCACCAGTACCACCACCACCACCAGCATGCCGGTCTGTCGCAGGCAGCAAAGTCCACTGAGGTACGATCACAGCCTCAAGCTGGGCACTCGACTGACTGCCCGCCTCAGAGCCAGCAGGACACAGCAGAATCTGGGACACATGGTATCTTTTGTCCTGGCGCACCTGTGGCACCTCGTGTTTCCTGTCCTGAAGGACCTGCCTTTAGAACCCATCTGTTCCTTTGCGGACAGCCATGTCACATGCCAAAAAGACCTGGTGCCGCTCGTGTTCCATGTCCTGAAGGACTTGCCTCTAGAACCCCTCTTCTCCTTTGAGGACCGCCACGTCATACGCCCAGGTTACCTGGCGCAGATGGTGCTCTGTGTCTTGAGGGACCTGACTCTGCTATTCCTCTTCATCCCCCGTGAACCGACACACGCCACGGAGACATGGTCCAACTTGTGATCCATGTCCTGAGGGACCTGCCTGTTGAATTCCTCTTCTCTCCCGTGGACCGACAAATGACAAGGACACCTGGTCCGGCTTGTACTTCGGTCCTGAAGGATCTGCCTCTAGAGTCCCTCTGCACCCATTTGGTTCATGGCAAGGGGACCTGTTGCAACTTGTTTACCTGTCCTCAAGGATCTGCCTCTAGAGTCCCTCTGCTGCAATGTGAACCTTAACACGGCAAGGGAACCTGTTGCAACTTGTGTTCCTGTCCTGAAGGCTCTGCCTGTTGAACTCCCCTACTCCCTGTGAACCTTCACACTACAGGGGACCTGCTACAACAGCTTTTCGTCACCTGAAGGGTCTGAGCTGCCTCTAGAGCAAAATTCCTCTACTCCCATGCGAGCATTCCCTCGCCAGTGCCGAGACCTGGAGCAGCTTGTGTTCCATGTCCAAAGGGACCTGCC
>JABMCL010000188.1:2127500-2132500 GCA_018857735.1 Alviniconcha marisindica | reverse complement strand
CTTTGGTCCTAGCTGCACTCACGTAGGTCAGGAGCTGTGTGAAAGTCGAGGTGGCCGTCCTGGGCTTTTCGTCCTAATGAGTCTTACGGTTTCTGTGGACGTAAAGCAACATTGAACCGTGCTCCGGCATTGGTCACAGTTTGTCCCTAATATGTCAACCCGACATCAGAGGACATGAAGCTCTGCTTCGCCACGTAGGCTGCCAGCTATCACGGTGCTGTGCACACTCCGTGCACCGCTTTCCGGCACCCTCCTCCAAACTCGGCCAGATTTGGTTACGCCACTGAAGGGGCACTCTTTATCTCCGCGCAGCTGTCCACCGATGCGGTCAGCGCTCTCCGACAGGTTTGAGTATTAATATGACTGTGGAAGCAGCCTAGCGCCCAAGCACCCACGTAAACATGAGACGCGTCCACCCCGGGTAAAAAAGAAGAAAGAAAAAAGAAAAAGAAAAAAGTGTTTCGATTCAAACGATTGTGGTTTGTATTTTATTTGTGCTGGTGTAAACTTTGCTGGCCTTGTTTTATCTGAATTGTTTGTAACAAACTTACTACTGTTTGAGCACCAACGAAAAAACTGCTGGCTAGCCGACAGTTTTCAGGAACCTGACGTAACTAAATACGGCAGTGGTTGAAGGAAGGGTGTCGTGAACCGTGTGCTTGGAGTGTGGTTGCTGTGTTCAACTGCCGCAGGTTTCTCTCCGAGCGGTCCAGGGCGTTGGCGAAGCTGAGGGAGAGAGGCAAGGGGGCAGCGTGGCACCCCAACGCAGCTTTTCACCACATCAGAGCCTTCGCTGCCAACTGGGCCCGTGTCTTCACCACCTACCCGGGTACCCGTGGCCAGCTTGGCCATTTTCTGCTTCGTTAATAGCGACCGACCGACGCTTTGCTTTGCTTTGCGCTGAACGTGTGCACTTTTGCTGGTCCACACAGACGTCGTGTGTGGTCATTGTGCACGCGCTCGTGATATTGTAGAACGAATGAAACAGAGTTAAATGTATGTAGTCAAAATGTAGTACTTTCTGGTCTGTCTGCTATCCTGTCTCCCTGCCTGTCTGCTGTACTGTCTGTCTGCTGTCCTGTCTGCTGTACTGTCTGTCTGCTGTACTGTCTGTCTGCTGTACAGTCTGTCTGTCTGCTGTACTGTCTGTCTGCTGTACTGTCTGTTTGTCTGCTGTCCTGTCTGTCTGTCTGCTATCCTGTCTGTCTGCCTGTCTGCTGTCCTCTCTGCCTGTCTGCTGCCATGTCTGTCTGTCTGCTGTCCTGTCTGCCTGTTGTCCTATCTGTCTGCTTTCCGGTCTGTCTGCTGCCATGTCCGTCTGCTGTACTGTCTGTTTGCTGTCCTGTCTGTCTGTCTGCTGCCCTGTCTGTGTGCTGTGCTATCTGCTGTCCTGTCTGTCTGTTTGCTGTCCTGTCTGTGTATGTCTTCTGTCTTGTCTGTCTGCACTGTCTATTTGCTGTCTTGTCTGTCTGTTTGCTGTCTTGTCTGTCTGTTTGCTGTCTTGTCTGTCTGTCTGCTGTCTTGTCTGTCTGCTATCCTGTCTGTCTGTACTGTCTATTTGCTGTCCTGTCTGTCTGCTGCACTGTCTGTTTGCTGTCTTGTCTGTCTGTTTGCTGTCCTGCCTGCCTGCCTGCCTGTCTGTCTGTCTGCCTGCTGTACTGTGTCCCTGCCTGTATACTCTTTCTGCCGTCCAGTCTGTCTACCTGTCCACTTTCATGTTCGCCTGCTTGCTTGCCTGTCTGCCTACACGTCGGTTTTCCTGTCTGCGTTCCGGTTTGCCTGCCTGTCGCTCTGCCACTGATCACCGCCTCGTTCCCTCCACCACCGTGTCCGCCCTCCACGTCCTCCCCACGCCCTCCGTCCTCCAGATCTGAACGCCAGTGTGGGTGACCTGACGTCCGCCTTGCCCAGCCAGGAGGACTATGCTGGGGCCTGCAGCGCCCTGGTTCGACTGCAGCTGGTCTACGGGTTGCACGTGCACGATGTGTACGCTGGCAACTACTCCGGCTTCCTCGGGCCCCCGCTCCAGCCGTGGGGCGCCGCTGATGTGAGGATTAACCCCTTTGGGTTTACAGTATGTTTGTGTGTGTGTGTGTTGACTATCGTCTGTGGGTTTTGTCCCCTTTGGGTTTACAGTATGTTGTGTGTGTTGACTATCGTCTGTGGTGTTTAACCCCTTTGAGTTTACAGTATGTTGTGTGTGTTGATAATCGTCTCTGGGTTTTGTCCCCTTTGAGTTTACAGTATGTTGCGTGTGTTGACTATCGTCTGTGGGTTTTGTCCCCTTTGAGTTTACAGTATGTTGTGTGTGTTGACTATCGTCTGTGGGTTTTGTCCCCTTTGAGTTTACAGTATGTTGTGTGTGTTGATAATCGGCTGTGGGTTTTGTCCCCTTTGAGTTTACAGTATGTTGTGTGTGTGTTGACTATCGTCTGTGGTGTTTAACCCCTTTGAGTTTACAGTATGTTGTGTGTGTTGACTATCGTCTGTGGGTTTTGTCCCCTTTGAGTTTACAGTATGTTGTGTGTGTTGACTATCGTCTGTGGTGTTTAACCCCTTTGAGTTTACAGTATGTTGTGTGTGATGATAATCGTCAGTGGGTTTTGTCCCCTTTGAGTTTACAATATGTTGTGTGTGTATTGACTATCGTCTGTGGGTTTTGTCCCCTTTGGGTTTACAGTATGTTGTGTGTGTGTTGACTATCGTCTGTGGGTTTTGTCCCCTTTGGGTTTACAGTATGTTGTGTGTGTGTTGACTATCGTCTGTGGGTTTTGTCCCCTTTGGGTTTACAGTATGTTGTGTGTGTGTTGACTATCGTCTGTGGGTTTTGTCCCCTTTGAGTTTACAGTATGTTGTGTGTGTATTGACTATCGTCTGTGGGTTTTGTCCCCTTTGAGTTTACAGTATGCTGTGTGTGTGTGTGTTGACTATCGTCTGTGGGTTTTGTCTCCTTTGAGTTTACAGTATGTGATGTGTGTTGACTATCGTCTGTAGTTTTTGTCAGGTTGCTTGTACAGCGGAGTGAGTTTAACTGGTGTCACACACACACACACACACAAAATGGCGCTTTAAAGAATTATCCGTTACTGTGACTTGGCCAGTATCAGAGGTGTGTTGACAACCGTCTGTTGTTTTTGTCAGGTTGTTTGTACAGCGCAATGAGTTCAGTTCGGGTTCGAGAATAGCGCTTTCTAAGAATTATCCATTATTGTTATTATAGTTATTGATATTGCCCACAGGCTGGCAGTTACTGGCAGCTGTGCAGAGAACTAAGAGACGGATCTCAGGACAGTGCCGTCACAGTCGTCTGTTTCACTCTCGTGCAGATCGGGCTCGTCTGTGTCACTCTCGTGCAGATCGGACTGTGCCGTCGCAGTCGTCTGTTTCACTCTCGTGCAGATCGGACAGTGTCGTCACAGTCTGTTTCACTCTCCTGCAGATCGGACAGTGTCGTCACAGTCGTCTGTTTCACTCTCGTGCAGATCGGACTACAAGCCTTTGCGGAAGGACACCTGAACGTCAGCATCGACTGGCTGGAGCTTTCGCTGCTCAAATACCAAGCAGCGGCTACGGGAATCAGTGCAGAAACCAAAGCACACATTCTGGCTACTTTGGCCAGAGCCTATCGCAAAGTATGTATGTTTGATGGAATCTGAAGGAGAATTCATGAAGCGAGTGAACCTAACGTATTAACCAAAGAATCAACGCACGAGGGAGCTAATTAGCTCTCGAAATACATAACACAAGTACAACAACAGAGACCTGAATCGCCTACCGTAACTCTCACCTGGCACGCGTGTAAATACAAGGTACATAAAGTCCACCAGAGGTACATCCTCTTGTACTAATCAAATTTGTATTAATCAAAGGCCTCAATCCAGTTTCGAGCACGGGCATATGACTACAACATGCTGCAGCATGTCAACAGCAAATGTTACGCAGCATGCTGTGTCACAGTTCATACACTGATTGACGGAAAGGCGATTGTGGGTAACTGTGGCCGTTGAATGGCAGACACGAGCAACGAAGAAACCACAGCGTTGCCGGGTAGCATTGTTATTACCCTGTTGGAGCTAGGACGAAAGAACGAAAGCTGTTACGTCTCCATTCGCGCGATAATAACACGATGACACGAATAATACGCTCTTTCTTCTTTAAAAAAAAATTACGTCCAAAGTATAGTCTCAGTTTATTGGATCAGAAATACATTACATACCAGTAGTATGTTTGGTTTTGGTAACAATGCCTATTAATTAAACGATACGCAATTTTCATTGGCTATCAGATGTCTTGTGTCAGATCAGAATCAGGTGAAAATGGAGCACGTGTGAGTCCTACGTGACACGAGAAGCTCGACGGTGACGTCACGGTCTGTCTATTCCCCCAGCAACTCGTCTTTTATGTTGCAGTCATATGACCGAGCTCGAAAGTGGATCCTTAAATGACGACGTGTACAGTAAAATGATGAAATGAATGTGACATGCATGCATACAAAAATAATGAGTGATATCTCAGTCTTGTACGCAGTTGAAGTAGGATGACGTGTTTATGTGTCTGTGACGTTTTCAAGACTGGGAGAAGTGACGTGAACCAGAACTGAGGCGTGTGATGTGACGTGTGATGTGTAGTACAAGAGAGAATGACGTACGTGAGATGTGCACGAGAGTCGAATGAAGTATGACGTGTGCAAGCGCGGATGCCGTATGACGTGTACCTGAGAGGGAGGAAGGATGACGTGTACCTGAGAGGGAGGAAGGAAGGATGACGTGTACCTGAGAGGGAGGAAGGAAGGATGACGTGTACCTGAGAGGGGGAAGGAAGGATGAAGTGTACCTGAGAGGGAGGAAGGAAGGATGACGTGTACCTGAGAGGGAGGAAGGAAGGATGACGTGTACCTGAGAGGGAGGAAGGAAGGATGACGTGTACCTGAGAGGGAGGAAGGAAGGATGACGTGTACCTGAGAGGGAGGAAGGATGACGTGTACCTGAGCCGGAGGGAGA
>JABMCL010000188.1:2065000-2117500 GCA_018857735.1 Alviniconcha marisindica | reverse complement strand
CTTCTCTCTCTCTCTCTCTCTCTCTCTCTCTCTCTCTCTCTCTCTCTCACACACACACACACACACACACACACACACACACACACACACACACACACACACACACACACACACACACACACACACACACACACACACACACACACATTCACAAGATGGGAGAGAGACAGAGACAAACAGAGAAAGAGAAGGAGACAGACAGACTGACAGAGAGAGAAAAAAGAAGATCGAAGCACACAAAAAGTTCAAAAGAACGCTATTTATTAAGACAGAAATCGAAAAAGAGCAGAGGACATTATTCTGTAAACAACACGGACAGACACAGATGACGCTTTACTATTGAATCGCCACCACTGTGACAACCCCAACCCCATCACCAAACTATCATCTACCGCAACCCGGCACTTGATACCGTCAGGGTGTACGCGCGCTGCTGGAGTTCACGGTCCAGTGATTCCGACGGAGCAGGTGACGGGAAGGAACAGATGGTTGGTTGGTTGGCAGGCGGCGAATCGTGTGGCTGTGGTCCGTGTGCCCGACGCACGTGTGCCGAACAGAGGACAGTGGCGGTGTTTTCAAACTGACAAAGCAACGATTGACTGGTCTGTTTGTTGTGGGGGGCTGGAGGGAGGGAAGGGGGCAGATCACGTGCGTGCGCGTGTATGAGCGAGGGGCACCTGACCTGTTGTTTGACTGTTGAAAGACACGAGAAAAGAAGAGAGAGAGAGAGAGAGAGAGAGAGAGAGAGAGAGAGAGAGAGAGAGAGAGAGAGAGAGAGAGAGAGAGAGAGAGTATAATAGCCTATAGCTGTTTAGCTGTACAAGTCTCTGGGGAGAGGAAGAGAATTCTTGGATGTTAATGGTTAATGCCCTGTCAACCATACAGCACTACCTCAGGACGAGAGAGGGAAAGAGAGGAGTGTGTGTGTGTGTGTGTGTGTGTGTGTGTGTGTGTGTGTGTGTGTGTGTGTGTGTGTGTGTGTGTGTGTGTGTGTGTGTGTGTGTGTGTGTGTGTGTGTGTGTGCGGCGTTTGCGTGTATGTGTGTGTGTGTGTGTGTGTGTGTGTGTGTGTGTGTGTGTGTGTGTGTGTGTGTGTGTGTGTGTGTGTGTGTGTGTGTGTGTGTGTGTGTGCTGTCTGCTTTCTGTGTGGTTGGTCAGTTGGTCAGTTGGTTCACGGACGTATTGAAACACGATGATAGACCTATGGGCCTACTTGTTTGTTGCATGACCATGAGGCTGCATGGTTGGTTGGTCAGCTGGTTGGTAAGTTGGTTGGCGAGAATATTGCAGTTACACTAAAGTGGCAATGCTTGTCACACACAGAGTGACAGGGTGAGAACACACACACACACACACACACACACACACACACACACACACACACACACACACACACACACACACACACACACACACTCACACACACACACACTCACACTCACAACACACACACACACACACACACACACGGAAATGAATCAGACAATTAAATGAAACTCCAAACTGAATGCATGGTTATTTTTTATATTGTTTACATCCTTCATCTGCACACATGACAAAAATATACACAAACTGATACTGTCTGCCGTAGCATTTTCGCTGACGATCAGTAATGACGACGACGATGACGACGATGTAGATGACGACGAGGGATGACGATGTGAATAGCAAAAAAAGATGGAAATCTTGTTGACAGCATTGTAGTGTTCTGTATGTGTTAAGTAAAGCTACATACATTCACCTGATTTTTTATCACAAGTCGGAAATATCACAGACATTTTCTCCACTTTGAGTGCATTTGCAGTGAAACTACTACCTCCTTCCCCAATCCCCCCCCCCCTACCCCCAACGCCCCCCAAACACACACACACACACCAAAAAAAGAAACACACACATACACACACCCTCTCACCATACAAGCAGAAATGACTCGAAACGTAGTTTTTTTCTCTCCCGAAAGCCCGAAAGTAGGTGGTCCACCATTGGTTGTATACACGTGCGCACATAAGGAGCAAACATGGCTGAATTATACGAAGTGTAAAAGTAGCAAACGGGTTATAAGCAGTGTAACACACACCGAGTCATTGGCTACTGTATGGATAATTATAAAATTGCATGAGATTCCTCACTGGAATGAACGTCATAATAATAAATACAAGATGAGAAGTTCAGTCGAGGCCGTTTCAGTCTATATATGCTTGCATGTAGAAACTGCCCACATTCACGTCTAGTCCGATAGGCATATCATTATAAGCATTTTTCTCTTGTTCTTTTTATTTTCGAACTGTAAGAGAAAACTGTTTGTTTTCAGACAAATCATTTAAAAGTCTAGCTGCCGGTTTTCCTTCAGCCCAGCGGCCTGATTTCCCGAAAAAGTTAATTTCTTAATAGACAAAACTCTGAAACAAGAATGGCTGCTAGCGTTCTAAAACAGCTTTAAAGTAGCAGGTTGTGTTTTGTGCTAATAAATTGCGTTCTTTTGAACCTTTTGCTGTTTAGCCCTGAAGGAAAAGGTTATCATGTATTCTGCTATTCAGCCTTTAAGGACAAGGCTATCGTGTGTTCTACTGTTCGGCCCTGAAGGACAAGGCTATCGTGTGTTCTGCTATTCAGCCTTTAAGGACAAGGCTATCATGTGTTCTGCTATTCAGCCCTTAGGGACAAGGCTGTCACGTGTTCTACAGTTCACATGGTTACCAGTGCTGATGGGTGTGTTCTGCTATTCAGCCCTTAAGGACAAGGCTACCATGTGTTCTGCTGTTCACAGGGCTATTGTTGCTGAAAGGGCGTGTTCTGCTGTTCAGCCCTTAAGGACAAGGCTGTCGTGTGCTCTTCCTGCGAGCCTTCCTGTCAGCCTCCACCCCAGGAAGTGCAGCCAGCGGCTCAGTCGGAGTGAGAGGCCGCGCTGTCAGACGACTCGTACCGCTTGGAGAACACCTGCTCCACCTCCCTGTCGTTCTCCCCGTCGCTCTCCTCCGCCAGCCCGCCTCTGGCCGCGCGCGGCATCGCGCCCGCCGCGCGCGACATCGCTCCCACGTCGCGCGGGTACCGCTTCCCGCCGCCGCAGGACCCGTAGCCATAGCCACCCCCGCTCGGCGTCTGGGGGGTGGGCACCCCCGGGGAGATGTAGCCGCTGTCGTCGGCGCGGGACGGACCCCCGAAGCGTGCCGGGGTGTGTGCGGAGAGCGGGTGGAGAGCCGGGTAGGGCGGGGTGGCTGCGGCCAGTCGAGAGCCGGAGTAGACGATGTCTGGCACCCCGTAGACCAGCCCACCGGGGGTGGAGCCCAGGTACAGCGGGTTCTGCGGGGCGTAGGGCGTGACGTAGGGCGAGATCTTCGGGGTGGAGCCGGGCGGGTAGGTGAAGCCCGGGTAGCTGCTCTGCTGGGGGTAGCTCAGCCCGCTCAGGCCGCCGAGAAGGTGGAGGTCCTTGCGCAGGGGGCGCGGAGAGTCCGCGCGGTGGCTGTCCCCGAACCGCCAGGCTGTGCTGTGGAGAGGGGTGCTGGTGGAGATGGAGGTGGGGGTGGAGGTGGGGGTGGAGGTGGAGATGCAGGTGGAGGTGCAGGTGGACGAAGCGCAGTGCGGCGAGGGGTTGGAGGATCGCCGGGGGTTGGGAGAGCGACGACTGCCAACGCCACGAGGCGTGTCGCCACTCCCGCTCCTCCGCTGGGTCGGCTGGGGGGCCACCTGAGCCACAGTCCTTGACGGTGACGACCCCTGAGCTCTGGCAGCACCAGCAACAGCGAACACGGCATCTGGGAGACGGGGGTCGGAACCGCTCAACTGCTGGCCAAGTTCCGCTGCCACCAAGCCAGACTCTCGCCGAAAAGACTCTCGCTGAACAGACTCTCGCTGGACAGACTGTCGCTGGACAGAGTCTCGCTGAACAGACTGTCGCTGAAGAGACTCTAGCCGAAAAGACTCTCGCTGAACAGACTCTCGCTGGACAGAGTCTCGCTGAAGAGACTGTCGCTGAACAGACAAGGGCGCCAGGAGGAGCTTCCCGCAGCTCTGGGCACTGGACTGTGACGGCACACAGCGAGAGTCCAGGCCACAGTCCGGCGTTGCCTGGGCGACACGGACCTCCAGCCAGGCTGACCTCAGCGGCTGGGGACTGCAGCTGTCCGAGCTGGACTCCCCTCCTCCGACAGGTGCCGGGAAAGTCGCGGGGTCAGCAGCGGAGGAGCTGCACCTGTGCAGGTTGGTGTGCAAGGTGTTCTTCAGGTGCCGGTGGAGGGCCTCCTTCACCTCTCGCGGGCAGCCGTCCAGACGGTCCAGGAAGGACTGTGTGGAGGTGATGGCCGTCTCGTAACCCTTGTGGTAGTCGTCCTTCATCGTCTGCAGCTTCTCGTAGGCGTCCTTCAGCAAGGTCGCTTTGTCCACCTTGAGCCCGTCCTGTTGGTTTAAAGAACAACACAAATTTGTTTCTCTGTTCATCACAATACATGAAAACAGAATAGCTGGGCAGTTAGTTAAGTGGTCCGTGTGCCAGACGCAATGGTGTAGCGTAATACCGTAATTACACAGCAAGTAACTGGGTGTTTTACGCCCACTCAACTACTATGGTTACATTAGGGCGAGAGATGGGCCGTACAATAATCAAAATGGTTTATACCAGTGCAGCTCTAAAGTTAAAAAACAGACACAGTCATAAACATAGATCGTATGGACAACATGAACGGTGATACGAAAATAAATGTGGTTCGAACTGCTTGCTTGTCATCATTGTCGTTTTTCGCTTATGGTGTCCGAGTCAATGTAGGTGATTAAATTTGGTTTCTGTACAGCGCGCCGAGCTCTATCTTTATGTTAGAGGTTTGCGCTTTACAAATAGGTATTACTATTATTATTATTAGTAGTAGTAGTAGTAGTAGTAGTAGTGGTGGTGGTGGTGGTGGTGGTGGTGGTTGAAGAAGTTGTAGTAGTAGTGGTTGTGGTCGTATTGGTGGTGGTGGTGGTGGTGATAGTAGTAGCAATAGTAGTAGTAGAAGTAGCAATAGTAGTAGTAGAAGTAGCAGTAGTAGTGGTGGTGGTGGTAGTAGTAGTAGTAGTAGCAGTAGTAGTGTGCAATACTGCAGTACCGTACAGGACAGGACAGTACAAGACAGGACAGGACAGTAAAAGACAGGGCAGGACAGTACGTGACAGTAAAGTAAAGGGCAGGTCAGTACAAGACAGTAAAGTACAGGGCAGGACAGTACATGACAGTAAAGTACAGGGCAGGACAGTATATGGCAGTAAAGTACATGGCACGACAGTAAGGTACAGGGCAGAACTGTATATGGCAGTAAGGTACATGTCAGGACAGTACATGACAGTAAAGTACAGGGCAGGACAGTACATAACAGTAAAGTACAGGGCAGGACAGTACATGACAGTAAAGTACAGGGCAGGACAATAGATGACAGTATAGTACAGTACATGACAGTAAAGTACAGGGCAGGACAGTACATGACAGTAAAGTACAGGGCAGGACAGTACATGACAGTAAAGTACAGGACAGCACATGACAGTACATGGCGGTAAAGTACAGGGCAGGACAGTACATGACAGTAAAGTACAGGGCAGGACAGTACATGACCGTATAGTACAGGACAGCACATGACAGAACATGGCTGTAAAGTGCAGCGCAGGACAGTACATGACAGTAAAGTACAGGGCAGGACAGTACAGGATAGTAAAGTACAGGACAGCACATGACAGTACAGTACAGGGCAGGACAGTACATGACAGTAGACTACAGGGCAGGACAGTACATGACAATGCAGGACAGTACATGATAGTAAAGTACAGGACAGTCCATGACAGTAAAGTAAAGGGCAGGACAGTACATGACAGTAGAGTACAGGGCAGGACAGTACATGACAGTAGAGTACAGGGCAGGACAGTACATGACAGTAGACTAGAGGGCAGGACAGTACATGACAGTAAAGTACAGGGCAGGACAGTCCATGACAGTAGAGTACAGGTCAGGACAGTACATGACAGTAGAGTACAGGTCAGGACAGTACATGACGGTACAGGACAGATAATACAGGAGAGGACAGTACCTGAAATGTCTTGCCGTACACCAGAAGCCCCAACTTGTCCATGGAGTTATTCATCCGTTTCCTCCTCTGTCGCTCCGACATTTGCTTCTTGCTCTGCAAAGGAACAGTCAAACCCACGGTCAAGTTATGACCAAAGGACTCATCCGAGTGTCTGATTTAAAAACAGACCTATTTTCCGCTCCCGAGCAGACTCTCGCTTTCACTCGCAATTCTTTTATTCTCTGACATCGGTCAGGAAACCTGTAACCAATGGTGGTCCCGAATATTGAAATGTTGTGTAACCGTTACACACTGCACTAGAGCTGTACAACGGTACGTTCTGACAACAACAACGTCATCACACCCACTCTCAGCCAACGTCTACATTTAACCCCATCAACCATAGCAGTCAGTCGATCAAACACATCCGCAGGCAATCTGTTGCATTACGATCATTATCATGATTTTGTAGTACACAGATACGTAGTGTGTGTGTGTGTGTGTGTGTGTGTGTGTGTGTGTGTGTGTGTGTGTGTGTGTGTGTGTGTGTGTGTGTGTGTGTGTGTGTGTGTGACATTATCTATACTTTGCTAATGTATGTTCATGGGCACATGTTGCTGACATTAGTGAAGAGAGAGAGAGAGAGAGAGAGAGAGAGAGAGAGAGAGAGAGAGAGAGAGAGAGAGAGAGAGAGAGAGAGAGAGAGAGAGAGAGAGAGAGAGAGAGAGAGAGATGTGGTCTGTGTGTATGGGGCAAATCAAGCCAAACATTCATACTTGTCGGCTTTTGTTCGTTACCCAAAGCAAAACCAAACCAAACAAACATCCAGGAAATCAGAAATAAACTACATATGGTGCGCGCGAACACACAGACACTGGAATGACTGATTATACAACACATTACGGAACGCCACCAGTATCCTTTGTGCTATATGGATTAGGCCTAAAGCTAAAAAGTCTTTCCCTTTTCGCTGTTAAAAAAACAATCTGACCAGACGGACAGAAGGTAAGTTCTAGCTAATAGTGTGCTGTTAGAAACTTCACTACGTTTGTAACCCCCCCCCCCCCTCCCTCCCCGTCCCCCTACCCCCCATCCTCTAACAGGTACACGAGGACAGCTGACAGCTAGCATTTCAACGACAGGTGACAGAGGAAGCTGGCCAGGAAGTCGGGGAAGGGAAGAGGGAGGGGGTGGGGGGGGACGCTTTGTAATCATTACGCTTTCAAGAAGTCCTGGCGGGTAAAGTCGGACTAGCCTAACTTGGGCACTTTCGTCAATACCCTAACTATAATTTTTTTAGTAGTTGACCACACAGCAAGGAATCGTATTGGACAGTACTTCCCGCTCCAAACTCTAACTAGTCTAAGGTCAACAGAAGAGAAAAGAAAAAGAAAAAAAAGAGAGAAGGAAAAAGAAAAAAAGATCTATCAATGAACGAGTCTGTCAGAGTGAGGCAGAAAAAGAAAAGAGCGCCTTGAATGAAAACTCAATGTCAAGGTAACTTTGTCTTTTCGGGCTCTGCCCCGGCACTAGGCCAGAGTGGCTTTCAAAGGCGCCGCTACCGTTCATTGTCAGACAGGGACACCACCGTCCCACGAACCGCGGGTTCGCAGTTGCCCGGGACGCTCATTCAAATTTTCTTTGTCCCCAGTCCCTCCGCACAGCCATCTCTCCTCCCTCTCGGCTCGCACAGATCAGCGACTTTTTCCACGGCGGAGAAAGAGGCGTAAAAGTCCTCTAACCAAACGACACTCTTACCCCGTCACCAAATCACACAAACAGAGTGCTTAAAACAGATTCTGACCACGAGAAGAGATAAAAATGACTTTAAACAGTCTTGAGACAATCGAATAACGAAAGTAGAGGCGGCGCGATGAGCAGAATGGCGCGGTTGATACATGAAAACAGAGTAAACTTCGCTTACCCTTCTGGACTGCTTTCTGTGCAGGGCCATTTCAGAAGATGATTTCGACTGTCGCTTTCTGTCGTACGAAGGATCCGAATCGGAATCATGTCGGGAAGGACTCCCGGTTGTGTGTACTAAGGCTATTTCCATCGTCAACTTTCTCTCACACAAAAATGTCCTCCAGATCACAAACTCGGTTCGTCTCTCAAACTCGAGCGAGAGAGAGTGTACCAGACGACATGTTTTGCTCGGTATTTATGCAGGCGACTGCTAGCTGAGGGCGCGTGCGACCTCGCCGTGACACGCAGCGTACCGCCACACACAGCCAATCAGCGCGCGCGCCTGCTGCATCGGCACGCGCTACTGAACAGCTGGTCGGGTGTCTCGATCTCTCAATGGTTTGATTGCGTAAAGGAATGTGTGGAAGAGGAGAGAAGTCTTTCTACTCCGCGAAAAAGGGGCGTGTCTGCAAACAGCGCGAACTGTGTCAGAGTAGGAGGCGGAGCGTAGATTAGGTTTCCTGAAAGAAACTAGTAATTAAAACAAGATTTTTAAAGTCAGTAGTAAAAGCGAAGGTGTCAAATTGAACCTGTTCCAGTCAAAGTTATGATCGTCAGTGTATCGTTATGCATTGTATCATAAACTGCCATGTAGGCACGGTGTACAAAGATGCAAAACACTCTGTTTGAAGAAGAAGAAGAAGAAGAAGAAGAAGAAGAAGAAAGAGAAAAACAGCAACAGAGAGAGAGAGAGAGAGAGAGAGAGAGAGAGAGAGAGAGAGAGAGAGAGAGAGAGAGAAGAGAGAGAGAGAGAGAGAGAGAGAGAGAGAGAGAGAGCAGCTGTATGAACCAACACTAAAATGGGCAATTTTGGTCGCTCTTGAGAACAAACTTAGCAACACCGTTACAGCCAAACTTAACCGATCAGTTAATACACTAAAAACAAAACAAACAAAAAGCCACACATAAACAATACTGTATCCATCAAAAGTGGCATTGTCAACAAGCACAATAAGCAACAGTCATGTTGATGGAAATGACAATATAGCATGCAGTTATAAAGACAGAAATGAAAAGGTAGAAATTTTGTGGATACCATTCTGCACAGGTGCCAAGGAGTCTTTTCTTTTCTTTTTCTTTTTTTGCAGTCATGGTTCATTCGTCTTCATTATTTCAAAATCCTCTTCAAATAGTAGTTGTCGTGTGTCTTAACCTGTCGTGTCTGTGATTTGTTGCCTTGCGTTTCACACTAATATAACCGTCTAGACTTTAGAACGTCAGGTAACTAGTTCCGAATTGGGGATATGACTGAAAACAACAGCACGGGGTCACCTCAAGAGAGAGAGAGGAGAGGAGAGAGAGAGAGAGAGAGAGAGAGAGAGAGAGAGAGAGAGAGAGAGAGAGAGAGAGAGAGAGAGAAAGAGACAGACAGACAGAAGACAGACAGACAGACAGACGAGACAGACCAGAGAGAGAGAGAGAGAGAGAGAGAGAGAGAGAGAGAGAGAGAGAGAGAGAGAGAGAGAGAGAGAAGAGAGAGAGAGAGAGCAGAGAGAGAGAGACACGACATGACAGAAGACAGAAGACGCAGAAGAGATAAGTATTGAATGAAGAGAGTTGAGAGATGACTGACGTTGAGAGATGTTTGATTTTATGTAGAGCATGAGAGAGAGAGAGAGAGAGAATTGAGCGCGACACTGTCATAGACGCAGGTATAGCAGTTAAAGGTATGAATTTTAATGACATTATTAGTGTGTGTATAGATGTGTGTGTGTGTGATGTGTTTTAGTGATGTGTGATGTCGTGTGTAGATGTGAGAAGAGAGAGAGTAGTATGTGTGTCGTTTGTGTGATGTGTGTTGCAGTAAGTTGATTTGCCTAATGCGATTTTACTGTGTGTGTGGTTGTGGTGTGTGTGTGGGGTGTGTGTGGTGTTTGTGGTGGTTGTGTGTGTGTGTGTGGTGTGTTTGTGTGTTCGTGTGCTTGCTGCCCCGCTCTTTTCAATATTTGTTCAATCTTTGTCTCGTAGCAGTTGGACTTTGAAAAGACTGAACTCTAACGGTATAATTGTTATTGAAGCTGCACAGGGACTAGGCCTACCAGCTGACGGACCGGCCCGTGCTTGCGGGCCAGCCGCACGAGCACAACAATAAGACACACGTGCGCGCAATCAGCGGCCAGGCTAAACAGGCCCGCCGTCTGCAGTGGGGCCGATTGCGTCCCCTCGCGCCCCCGTGACACTAATCACCGCTGTGTTTAGGCCCCACCCCCTGGGGAGGCCCCCTCGCCGAGGGTCCGGGGTCGATTAATAATGCGTGTTAATTACATCAGGCTCCGACTTCCACTCGCCGCGCGATAGCCCTCTGTCTTGACACCTCCGACTGCGCTGAGAGAGCTCTCCCTTTGAGAACAGCGCGTTGGGGAAGCGAGAGGTGTATGTCGCCTCGCTTTTGAGCGTGAATCTGGCTCTAGAAGTGGGCGTGGCTATTTTGGTAATGGTCAGATAACTGCGTTTGGAGATTTCTCTCCCCTGCTCATGAACTTTTGGCGATTTCGCTCTGAACTCCGTTATCCGTTGCGGCTTGGCCCGACTCGCCTGGATTCTGTTTATTACTTTACCCGTGGAGAGTTGAGCTAATCAGTGGTTTGCAGTCCGCGCTGATTACGGAACTAATCGAGAAATGCCACGACAGCGCGCGGGCTCAGAGACTAAAGACTAAACGGAGTGACGCGTCTACAGGTTATAATTATTTCAGGGACAGGTGATGCGATGACAGGGGTGGGGGTGGGGTGTAGTTATCTGTGGCTGCTTAATGAGTGGAATCAAACCGATGTGCATGCTTGCTGATTCCTGAGGGAGAGAGGTTTTCACTTTCACTTTCACGCAAAATTTCCATCTGAATGATTAAAATGAATGGAATCCTTCAAATGATGAGGAAGAAACTGGTCCTGTTTCACCTGGTAAAGGTCGGGCCCACATGGAATTGTATACTGACGAAGAATTTCGAGGGACGATATCGGTTTCTTATTAATTAGACAGACTAATTTTCATAGCCATCAGTTAAAACAGGTTGATATGAGGTCCAAACGCACAAAAGATTTAAAAAACAACAACAACAAAACCTGCTAATTTTTGATGTAACAACGCAAAACACCGTACATCATGAACGTTGTTTTTTACCTTTTGTGTAATTGGATCTTGTTTCAGAACGCTAGCAGCCAATTTTGTTTCAGATTATTTTGATATAATACAAAAGATGCAGATCTAGCCGCCAAAAAAGTTAAAAGACGAGAGGGGGGAGAATGCAAAATCACAATTTGAGGAAACTGTATTTGTTAACTTGTAGAAAGGACTACGTATACGGTGCAGAATGCAAATGACCCAACACCCAGTGCTCTCTGCTGTCTGTGTGCGTCTGTTTGTTTGTCTGTCTGACTGCCTCTCTGTCCTTTCTTCTTCTTCAGCAACACACACACACACACACACACACACACACACACACACACACACTCTCTCTCTCTCCCCTCTCTCTTCTCTCCTCTCTCACACACACACACACCCACACACCACACACACACACACACACACCACACACACACACACACACCACACACACACACACACACACACACACACAACACACACACACACACACACAACACACCCACACTCTCTCTCTCTCCTCTCTCTCCTCTCTCACACACACACACACACAACAACCACACACACACACACACACACACACACACACACACACACACACACACACACACCACACCACACACACACACATACATATACACACACCCGTGTTGACTCGCCGGGACAACCTTTGTTCTTGTCAGTTAAAATTCTTCCCTTAATCCAGACTGTAAAGAGTGGAAAGGGAGAGCGCTCCTGATGCTTTTGTGTCAAGTGCTCGGTCACCACCTTCATGTCTTTGAGCGGCTGTAAAATCGAACATTGTCGCACCATCAGCTGCCTACACAATGGCGTCAAAATCAGTAACCTACACAATGACGTCACCATCAATACACACAATGACGTCACCATCAGCAGCCTACACAATGACGTCACCATCAGCAGCCTTCACGAGGGCGGCGTTCGTTGAATGAAACACCAAGCAGAGGATATAGCCGTCATTAAAGCTGTCATCATCCTGAAAGCTGTCTAAGCCTGCGTTGCTTTTCCAGGCAAATCTAGCAGTTACGCAGATACAGATACGCGACAGACAAACATACCGAAGCATCAAAGGTATTGCGTGTACCCGCGAATAGCACCCGCACATCATCACTGTCTCTTTGTCCACCCCGGGGTGCATCAACAAATCACCGTCCCCCATCTCAACCACCGGGCGCTGCGGGCTTTGACAGTACCTGCCAATACCTATCTCCGTACTGGTTCATGTGACTGGTGTGGCGGGGTGTGGGGTGTAATGGTGGGGGTGGGTGGAGGGGGTGGTTGGAGGGAGAGGGAGAGGGGGGAGGGGGGTTGTGACAATGACTCTTAGGGGATGATGTTGATACGTGAATAGCTCGCCCGCATTACTGCCCTCAAATCTGTCCCATGGCGCACCGTCAACACAAAACAAAAGCGCGAGATGGAGGGGTCGGGGGGTGGGGGCGTGGGGGGTGGGAGGATCACTCTAACGGATTCTACGGGTGTCAAACTGGAGGAGAGGACCATCACACCTGGCGTCAATACCTCTCTGGTCACTGACTCGTCACGTCCAGTCATCCGGGACCCGACAGAGGGTCAAAGGGTAATTAGGAGGCGTGAAGTGTTGACCGCAAGGGGGACAAGGTGGTGGGGGAGGGGGTGGGGGGCGGGGGGGGAGGGTGGTGCTGGTGGCTGGAATGGACAGCGGTTTCACACGTTGTGCTCTGTCAGGCTCGTTCCGCCGGAAGTGGACCACGACCTCCCCCTGAGTGCAGCGACACCTATGTCACCGAGATCCTCAGTGCAGTCTGTTAGAGTTACGGGCCGTCCCTCGTGTGTGTTACACCTCCAGCCAGACATACTGTCCGTGTCAGCACTCGCTTGTGCTCAAGTTTTCAATATACCTCAGAAATGAGGGGAGAGGAACTGTGCGGAAAGCAGACACAGAGAGAGGGGGGGGGGGGGGGGGGGGGCATGGTGAAGTGTGTGAGCGTCAACACGTTGAAGCCTGATTGCAATGAAGTCTCCAGAGTGTGTGAACGATATCTGTGTGTATAACGGACCTCCTGGGAGACTGTTGACACTGCTCCTGAATTCTGAAGCTGTAAAAGGGAAAATCAGTGTCTAATCAGTATAGTCCCTTGGTCTTTATCCTGTCCAGCCCATGCACGTTGTGGACTATGCCTGTTCCTGGTCTGTTACCACACGACTAGGCAAACAGAGGAACAAAAATGAATCAAACAATCGGAATCAGTACAAATAGATAGAAAGCTTTCCATAATGTAGATCCTTCCAATTTTTGTCTCGTCTCTTGTTTTTTTTCTTCTCCTATCTTTCTTTCTTTTTTTCTGTTTTGTTGTTGTTTGGTTGTTTGTTTCTTTTTTGTTAATTTTTCATTCATTTTGGTGTAGAGTCCATGATTATTTTGTCCTCTGTCTTGCCTTGTGGTGCTGTTGACGGGACGTTAAAATCCAACAACTAACCTCTGTGTTGTTTTACATTATCTCATTTACTATAGTATATATACTATGCTATTTAAGGCTCATTGGGGTGACATTGTTTGCTTGGTTAAACGTGTTTAACGCCGAGTTGTCTCCGAAGAGGTACTGGCGAGGACCGAGATCCCAGGACGTTGGGGGAAGAGTGAGATTATATACCTAACGCTACACCGCTGTCACCACCAGAATGACACCCGCATTAAGATGGGCAGCGATGAGGGCCATTTTAATGTTTCATTAATTGTGAGGGACAAAGTCACAAGACAGTGTCCACAGACCACAACTTTTGAAGAGAAAGGAGAGCCGAAGCGGATTCAAACCGAGGTCCTTCTGCTTCCCAGCCTGACGCCTTACCGCCAGGCCAAACCGGCTCACTCCTTGTTGTCTTGGCTGTTTGCAACATTAATTTCTTGCCTCCCGCAGTGGGGTACTGCGGACGCAGAAATTAAGGTCCCCTCTGTTGAGAACCAGAGCTGACAAATATTCACCCTTTAAAGCCTGGAGTAGGTCAGAAGATGGCCGTGCATGCTTCTCCCACTGCCAGACATTTCTCCCCCCTGTCCTAGTATCCACTTTCCGGTCCATTCACCTTCATTTTTCCAGATCCTCTCCCCCTTTTTGCCGTGTGTGCCCGCGGAGTTAGATAGATCACTCTGATCACCGCACACGCGATTAAAACCAGGTTCACGTGGGGAGTGCCTACACAATATAAATAGCTACCAAACCATGTGTTACTGTGTGAGCCGGTTTGGCCCAGCGGTAAGGCGTTAGGCTGGTAAGCGGAAGGGCCTCGATTCGATACCGCTTCGGCTCTCCTTTCTCTTCAAACAGGTTGTGGTCTGTGGACACTGTCTTGTGAATTTGTCCATCACTTCCTTCTAAAGCATTAAAATGGCTCTCATCGCTGCAGTGCAGAAGTCATCCTGGTGGTGACAGTGTAGCGATAGGTATATAATCTCCCTCTCCCCCACCTCCATACCCCCCCCCCCCCCCCCTTCTCTCCGTCCCTAATAAGCCTTATGGTTTCTGTGGACGTTAAGCACCATGTTTACTTACTTATTTACTTTTACTTTCACTACCAGTTTCACTTTCTCATCGCTGCCCATCTTAATGCAGAAGTCATTCTGGGGGTGACAGTGTATCGATAGGTATATAATCTCCCTCTCCCCCCACCTCCATACTCCCTTCCCCCCCTTCTCCCCGTCCCTAATAAGCCGTACGGTTTCTGTGGACGTTAAGCACCATGTTTACTTACTTACGTGTTACTGTGCAGTCACGGACAGATGGTTGGTTTTTAGCTTTGTAACAGTGAATTAGACAAACTTGTGACTTAGTGACTCGTGTATTGTAAAAATTTTGAATACAGTGTGATGTGTCCTGATGTTACCCTGTACGGTTGACAGGTCGTTAAACCCCAACAGTTTCTTCCATTTATTCTTTTCCGTCAATGGCACTCTTCCCCTTATACTTTTCCGTCAGCAGTATTTTTCCACTTCTTTTCCGTCAACAGCCTTTCACTACTTCTTTTCCGGCAACACTTTCTTCCTACTTCTTTTCCGTCACGTCTTTTCCCACTTCTTTTCCGTCAGTAATCTTCTTCCACTTCTTTTCCATCAAAAGCCTTTCCCATTTCCGTCTTTCCGTCAAGTCTTTCCAGCTTCTTTTCCGTCAACAATCGTTTCCCACTTCTTTTCCGTCAACAGTCTTCTTTGATTTCTTTTCCACGAAAAGCATAAAGCATTTTCCCACTTCATTTCCGTCAACAGTCTTTTCCCACTTTCTTTCAGTCAACAGGATTTTTTCCCCACTTTCTTTCCGTCAACAGTCTTTCCCCCACTTCTTTACCACCAACAATCTTTTCCCACTTTTTTTCCGTCAGCGGTCTTCTCGTTCAACAATTGATTTTCTTCTCTCGGGGTGAGCGCGTGCAGGGGGCGACAAGCACCGTTTTTCCGTTGGGACAGACAGAAAGACAAGTGCACACTCCAAACCGCGCTTTCCGGCTCCCGAGTATGTCGTAAACCGACGCTGGGGTTGAGACAAGTGTAGAGACAGCAGGATGCCAGTCAACTCAGCTGTCTGTGACGGAATGCCAGCCAAGCGTAACACTCAGGAGACCCCCCCACCCCCGCCCCACAAATCACTCGACACTGTCGTCTGCCCCATCGGCATCTGTTCCTCCCTGCCTTCCTCGGGCTAATAAACTCCGCCATTGTCACACTGTGCGCGTGCACATAAAACCCGCACGCGAGTTTGAGAATTACACGAGAGAAAACAGACGGCGGTTAAGCGCGCTGGCTTCTTTCGGGCTCAGCAAGCCGCGATGTTCCAGGGGATCTCGGCTTGTTGACTCTGACAAAGATCGTAAACCGAGAGTGGGAAACAGCGCGAGTGAAAGGAAGTGGCAACGGCCTATCGCGCTATTGGGGGACGCTCAGACAGCTCGGGTGAACGGATGCACCTGCCGTTGACACAGGCGTGATGCGGTTGGTGACACGAGCGTTACGCGGCGCGCCCGGCACAGGTACTCAAAATAACCTCCCGCGTTCAGTCGTCACCCCGCACGGCTTTGTTTGTGAGTCTTCTTCCGTCTCACGTCGTTCAACCTTTACGGGCGGCCTACTTTGACGAACGTAGAAAATTCGTAGGCTACGTCATGCGCGTGCTGGGAACAAACCGTAGCCCCACCAGCTGACAGAAAACGTTTGAAAATTTAAACGGTTAATAGTAGCGGAATGCGTTAGGCCGCGTGTCAGTCACATCGAGGCCATATGTATAATGAAAATAAAGCATGTCTGGCAGACTCACTCAACCGCGTTTCTAAACACGTTTTGTTCCTCGTAAGCAAAAGCGACCTTTTGTCGGCAACGTGCCACAAATCAGCCTGAATTTAATATTTGACGATATCTTTTCATGCGCTGGTCTAGCGGGATATTTCCACGCGATTTGCTCGGGATGACAGCCGCGATGCTGTGTGCCAACCGTGAAGTGTTTTTGGAGTGTCATATCTCTCGGCGTGGAGGGACGGGAGGATGCTTCATCGGAGCGTCCTCGGCGGTTTCCTCAAGTGTTCGTTGAGATAGATTTGTAAACACTTGTGTGTTGTCTCGGGTCAACAGTCCCGTCTCTCCAAAATCTTGACTCATAACGCGACTTTGAAACCGTTTCTCGTCGGAATTTCAACACCTGCTTTCGTAGTAGTGGTGGTGGTGGTGGTGGTGGTTTTGTTATTATCGTCTCCTCTTTTTATTGCTCGTCTTGCCTCCTCTTCCTTCTGATTTCTTCTTCCCCTTCTCATCCGTCTCCGTAAAACACCAAGTTACTTACTCTCCTCGTTTCTTCTTCTCTCCCTTCTCCCCCCCCCCCCCTGTCCCCCCGCCCCCCCCCCCCCCCCTACTCTCCTAGTTTTTTCTTCTTCTTCTCGTCTCCTTCCTCTTTCTCTTCCTTTTTATTTAACGTCTTTTCACATTAGTGATATTAGACTGATCTTACAATTGTCCAGATAAAAACATATGTCAGCAAGTTATACCAAAACAATAGCAGACCTCAAGACCCCCTTCTGCTTTTCTTCTGCTTGTTTTGTTCTTTTTTTCCTTCCCTCCCTCTTCCTCCGCCTTCTTCTTTTCCTCTTCCTCCGCCTTCTTCTTTTCCTCTTCCTTCTCCTCTTCCTTCTCCTCCCCCTCTTCCTTCTCCTCCTCTTTGTTCTTCTTCACCTTGTTCTTCTTCTCTTTCTTTTTCGTCCTGAGGTGACGCTGTACACTTGACGAGACGGTATAATCCGAGAACTAAGTCTTTTCACGCTTCTTCTCTTCCACCTCCTCATCACCGTCCGCTTCTTCCTCGTCACCATCATCTTTAGCAATGTCACTTCACGTCCCTAAAGCTTCACGTGTGGACATCCGTGAACAGCGAACTTCTCAACAGAAAGAATGGATAAAGAACTGGAGATTAGGCCAGCGTGGACACTTGGCGGTGTTTTCTACATCGTTCCCCGCTTGTCGCTAGGTAGTGATGTTTAATGTCCTCAGATGTCAGTTGACACATTAGGGACAAGCTGTGACCAATGCCGAAGCATGGTTCAATATAGCTTTACGTCCACGGAAACCAGAAGGCTCGTTGGACGGACAGCCCAGGACGGCCACCTCGACTCTCACGCAGCTCCTGAACTATTGACCGCTTGTCGCTAAGTAAACATGGTGCTTAACGTCCACAGAAACCATACGGCTTATTAGGGACGGAGAGAAGGGGGTATGGAGGTGGGGGGAGGGGAGATTATATACCTATCACTACACTGTCACCACCAGAATGACTTCTGCATTAAGGTGGGCAGCGATGAGAGCCATTTTAATGTTTCAGTAGGAAGTGATGGACAAAGTCACAAGGCAGGGTCCACAAACCACAACCTTTTTGAAGAGAAAGGAGAGCCGAAGCGGTGTCGAACCGAGGTCCTTCCGCTTACCAGCCTAACGCTTTACCGTTAGGCCAAACCGGCTCCATGTCGCTGATGATGATGAAGTGATGCTTTATGTCCTCAGATGTCAGTTGACATATTAGGGACAAGTTGTGACCAATGCCGAAGCACGGTGCAATAAATCTTTACGTCCACGGAAACCAGAAGGCTCGTTAGGACGGACAGCCCAGGACGTCCACCTCGACTCTCACACAGCTCCTGAACCATGACACATGTCGCTACTGACGCGGAGCATTTTATAACCCCCCCCCCCCCCCGATTTCTCCCTTCTGCTGTTCTTCGTTAAGAAATTAGTTTTGCAAAGCGGCGATTATCTCCCTTCCTGTTGTACCAACCACGTAGCCTGTTATGGGGCAGCCACGACGCTCCGTTATAATCCGGGAGATAATTATATGCACGTGACGTTTGTGTCACCCTATCGCCTCTTATCACGTAAATCGCTACCACGGCGAATAGTTGCACAATCCGTTAAGAGCGGGCTGGGATGCGCACGGCCTAATTTGATGGGTTAATGGTAACCGTTCCTTCTCTTCCGATGTTAGGTGAAGATATGAATCTTATACCTCAGTACTGTAGTGGTTTCCTCCAGTTCCGAGCCTTCATCCTGATGTGGCCAGTTAGTGGTGTCAGACCGCATGCTGATGACATCACGGTAGTGACGCTGCATTGACGCTGCATGGCTGTCAAATTAGTAAGAGAACTAATGTGACGTAGAATTCTGTAAAATCACGTCAGTTCAGTAAGGTAAAAGTACAAAATGTGGCCTTTAGAAAAACAAATGAAATGGAGAGAAACAAACATGCATGCACACACACACACACACACACACACACACACACACACACACACACACACACACACACACACACACACACACACACACACACAGGCGCGAGGCCTGTAGTTGAACACACATTTTGATTGACAATAAAACCGCAGACAAAATCGAAGGGAGTCATGGTTTGTGCACAGTGAAGACTATGCAACTGCACCACGTCAACTACTCTCCCGAAATCTACTTGTCTGATTTCCTTTGTTTTCGCACAGGCGATATTTATTGGCTACTAGCGAGGAAGCTACGCGATTTGTACATACACATCGCTGTTCGTAGCGAAAAACTGATTATATTTCGCACCCCCTTCTCTCTGTCGGACAGAGGTCAGGAACTGTGTGAAAGTGGAGATGGCCGTCCTGGGCTCCCGTTCCTAATAAGCAGACGGTTTGTGTGGACGTAAAGCAACACTCAACCAAAAATCTCTGTCTGTGTCTGTCTCTGTCTCTCTCTTCTGTCTCTATCTCCCTCTGTCTCTGTCTGTCTGTTTGTCTCTCTCTCTGTTTCTCCTAATAATGTCTTACAAATACTGGAAAGACCTGACAACAGCGTTTAGGGTATTACTTGCAAGGGAAACACACGCACACAGGAACACACAAGTACACGCGCGCGCGCGCACGCACGTACACACACGCAGGCATTCACAACACATGAAAGCACACACTCGCGCGTACACACACACACATACATACATATGCGGAGGCACGCACACATATGCAACACACCGACATGTATACGCACGCGCAAACACGTTCGCGAACACACACGCAGACACACACGCAGACACACACGCGCGCGTGCACGTGCACACACACACACACACACACACACACACACACACACACACACACACACACACACACACACACACACACACACACACACACACACTTGTCTCCTCTTCTTATTATTCGTCTTGCTGCCTCTTCCTTCTAATTTCCTCTTCCCCTTCTCCTCCGTTTCCTTCTCGTTTCTTCTTCTTCTCTCCCTTCTTCTGCTCCTAATTATACCCCCTCCCCCTCGTAACACACACACACACACACACACACACACACACACACACACACACACACACACACACACACACACACACACACACACACACACACACACACACCATATTAATGAAACACAATTGACTGAGTTGAGAGACTGGCCATCAAAAACTAATTGATATCAAAGCCGACACGTAGTCAACACATCGCGCGTGGTGGGTGTTTGTGGGGATGGAGGGGTAGACGGTGGGGGGTTGGGGGTGGGGTGGGGTGGGGGGTGGGGGTAGGGGGGTGGAGGGGCTGAGAGAAGAACGACAGGTAATCCACCCTACAGCACACGGATTTAATCAGTGACAGTTTAGCCTCGCTGGTCTCCTAACGGGTAGCCTTCCTGCCCCGTTCCGGCACCCACCCCGATCTAATCAGTGACAGTTTAGCCTCGCTGGTCTCCTAACGGGTAGCCTTCCTGCCCCGTTCCGGCACCCACCCCGATCTAATCGTTGACAGGCGGGCGGAAGGCCGGCATGGCTAATTGGTTTGATCACGTGACACTGCGTGGCGGGAACTCCACGAGCACCGATGACGTTCAAGCGGACCTCGAGCGATGACGCAAGTTACTCTCAGAGCTCAGAGAGGTCTGAACAGGGAGGTCTGAACAGGAGGTCTGAACAGGGAGGTCTGAACAGAGAGGTCTGAACAGGGAGGTCTGAACAGGGAGGTCTGAACAGGGAGGTCTGAACAGGGAGGTCTGAACAGGGAGGTCTGAACAGGGAGGTCTGAACAGGGAGGTCTGAACAGAGAGGTCTGAACAGAGAGGTCTGAACAGGGAGGTCTGAACAGGGAGGTCTGAACAGAGAGGTCTGAACAGGGAGGTCTGAACAGGGAGGTGGAGCTGGGCTGTCATAGTCAGTTGGACTGTCCTTTGCTGCGGATAGAGAGCCGGTTTGGCCTAGCGGTAAGGCGGTAGGCTGGTAAGCGGAAGGATCTCGGTTCGACACCGCTTCGGGTCTCCTTTTTCTTCAAAAGTTGTGGTTTGTGGACACTGTCTTGTGACTTTGTCCCTCACAATTAATCAAACATTAAAATGGCTCTCATCGCTGCCCACCTTAATGCAGGAATCATTCTGGTGGTGACAGTGTAGCGATAGGTATATACTCTCCCTCTTCCCCCACCTCCATACCCCCTTTCCCCCATTCTCCCCGTCCCTGATAAGCCTTATGGTTTCTGTGGACGTTAAGCACCATGTTTACCTTTGCTGCGGGTTCCAGCAGCTGTTTGTGCGGACTCTGTGTTTGTGACTTCAGAGTTGTTCCGCGCAGCCGTTGAAAGAGCAAGTTGCAAAGCACACAAGTTGCTTTGCACTGGCGAGGTCTCCACCATTTTAACATCTGGTGGTGGTTGACAGTCTCTTCGACCTTTGCGGGTCGACGAAGCGCTCGGGATGAGCTTACCTGTATGTACCCGAATCACAATTAGAGAGCGTACTAAACCGTGTACGTCACGCCTCACTTGAGGTTCGAAGATTTGGAGAACTCGAACTCGAACTCGAAAACTTTATTTTACAAGGATTGTAGTTTAGGTTCAGGCAAAAAGCTGTCTAGCTACTAATCATTGCTAAGCTACTGATGAGTGAAAATAAACTTATAGGGCATCATTTATATACAGGTAAACATAAATGCTTGAGTGAAGCTTTATACATGATAAATTATACATGGAGTGTAAAAACTTCACACAAAAACATAGCGTCAGAGAGAAACTTGGTGTTAACATGGGGAGCTGAGAATGACACAGTCATAGAGAGATCTCATTGACACGAGAGAGAGAGAGAGAGAGAGAGAGAGAGAGAGAGAGAGAGAGAGAGAGAGAGAGAGAGAGAGAGTTAGTTGAATAAAACACGCATGCTGAAATTAGCCCAGAAAAGCAAATTCCTGACAGCGGGCGAAGTATGCAGAGCGACATCTATATTTTGACGCGGGACCAAACGTTTCGGGCAAAAAATGATGGAACGTTTTGCGAACAGGCTGCTGGAAAATCTAGTCACAAAAAGAGCAGTAAATAGGTGCATGCAATGACTCAATATTCCATGCTCTCGACTTCTTTCCAGCTTCTACATATGCACAACACATTTTAAAGGTGTCTAGCGCCTTTGGTTTTTGCTAAGCTGGGACAACTCTCCTGCAAGCTCGGATATCCCGTGCAAAAAGTGAACACTCACTCGGTTTGCTCAACGCTTGATACAGTGACAGTTGTCCACTTTGTTGTAGCTGGTAGCCATGTCACGACGCAGACAAGCACCAGTCGCATTCAGCCGTTGCCAACACTCACAGGTAAATTTTGCAAAATGTTTCTCATGGAGGTAATTTCCTAGTTTAGTGCCAGAAATTATAGCCTCATCTAGTTTCACTCGCTTCCACTTTCTTTGGGTCGCACTTGCTGTTTTTGTGAAGCAGTGTTTCCAGTTTCAAGGCTGTGTTGCTTACAGAGCGGGTATTTTATGAACACGTGGCTGGTACCCAGTAGCTCACCTGCGTTTCATTGTAGTACAGAGCGCAAAATGGCGGATTGTCAAGGATATAGTGGAGGGAGATTTGTTTTATCTGAAAGTTCTGCAATTAATCTGAACTATACAAACTTTCCTTCCTGAGGGTGAATGGCATTCCAGACAGTATGTGCACTACAAAATTTTGGAAAAACTGGATGTAAAAAAAGCTCAGATTTTGGATACTCAAAATAGGAATTACCAAGGTTTTTTCTTTTCTTCCATAGGCCGGTGTGTTTTGGCCTATACAAACGTTAATGTCACGGCGCGCGCGCGTGTGTGTGGCGCGCGCGCGCGCGAGCATGCGCCTCCCCTCTCCTATTTGTTTCTTGCAAATAATTAAAATATTTACAAAGCGGTACATTTTGTCCGGAGAGATTTGAAGCGCATACACACATACACATACACACAGGCACTTGCACGCACGAATATATTGACTAAACACAATTTGCAGCCAACTTAACAAACAGGGACTTGTGGCGGAGGAAAGCACCGAAAAAATATCAGGCTTGCGTCTTCTCGCTTCTGCCATTTGTTTCCAAAAAATATTTAAAATATTGTTTTCCACCTCTTGTTTGGTACTCTATTTGAACAGAGAGAGAGAGAGAGAGAGAGAGAGAGAGAGAGAGAGAGAGAGAGAGAGAGAGAATACATTGATGAAAGGAGAGAGAAACAGGTGCATGCAGCAGCTAACTCGTTAATGCTGTTTGCTCGTTTTCAGGGCCTATAGTGTACGAAGAGCAAATAGCCGACTATTGTGTAGCTCAAAAAAGTGGATCCCAAATAAACTTTCGGACTCTTTAGCTAATCGGGATTAGAGGCTATCCGCTTTTAGCTTTAGTATTTTGTTCGATATATATATTTGCTCTATATGCTATGGAAACAGTTTGTACGTGTAGGCCTGTGCATACTCTGCACAGCAGTTTCCCCAGAGTATCATGTGCCTGTACTTTGCCAACTCGGCGCGGGTCAGTCAGCTCGTGCAACGCGTGATTCTCGTGCAACATGCTTCCCATTGGCTGGTTTGGCTGAACACTTTGAGGACTGTTCTGTCCTGGTGGAAGGCAGGTCTCAGAATACAGGGACATAGACATAACCTATTACACAAGGAGACAGGTAGCAGCTTTTTTTATTTTCCTTCTTTTTTCTTCTTCTCGTATTTATTGTACATTTACCTGTGCGTATGGAAATGACCGTGTGCAGCGCATCCACCCCACCCCTCCCCCCACCTTAAAATTATTATTTTTTAAAGCATGTGGGGACTTTCGTTTACTGGATTTTTCTTGTTTGAAGTGAACCAAACTTGACGTTCCAGCGACCCGGTCATTCGTCTGGTTACTTAGTTAATATGAAAGTGCTTCCTCTTTTTAAGCCCCCCAGCCTTCAGCTTTCATGGTGCTTTACGTCCACACAAACCATACGGCATTTAGGGACGGGGGCGAGAATGGGATAGGGGATAACTAGAACCCGGTCCCACCTCCCTGTTTACACAACTCGTTCGCTCACGAATAAAATAGGCTGCCAGATTTGTTTCCCATTTCTTTCTGCAGGTGTGCAAGGCAGCCACGTTTTAAACACGCTCCAGTCTGTTTGTTGGAGAGAAGGAAAAAACTAATGATAAAAAATAATAAAAATCTTTTGCAAGGTTTACAGGTGCGTTGGTGGGTCTGTTGCCACGAGTGTGTTTGAATGGTGAATTTGCGCACACAGTGTTTATGTGTGTGTGTGTGTGAAGAATGAGATTTTTAACTTTTTCTTCACAGGACTAATTGCCTAATTAATTAAGCCCACTAATTGATAATTAAACGTTTTTAATTAAGTATATATATATATATATGTATACTAATTACCCGTTGCCACTAACAGAAGTGGTTGACGGGACGTTGAAATCCTAAAACTATCGAAGCCTCCAACATAATGTAACACTTTTTTTTTTCAGTGACCACACCAAATTTTGGAATCCTGTCCAGTCTGATATCCGGACTTCATTTGCCTGATCCAGACATCTTCACTGCTTCCTGGTACAAGAGTTTATTTCACACGCTGTCTTACCTGCGTGCTGTGGATTCACCACCGCAGCCTGACAAGGTAGGTCAGTTTTCTCCAGTGCATAGGAGTGACATTGGCGGATCTGGATGTTCTGAAAATGAGTCTTGCAGCATTGGTCTGTGCATACCTTTTGGAGTTTAGAAAGAAGATATACTGGACATCCTGCCAAAAGCAAGTTGCAATAATCTAGTCTTGAAAGAAAAACACTTGGAACAGTTTTTTGGTGACATCTTCCGACAGATAGTGGTGTATTTCACTAATCCGATGAAGTTCTAGATAGCATATACGACAAATGGAGGAAATTTGCTGTTGGAAAGAGAGGGTATGATCAAGGCATACACCTAAGTTGCGAACTGTGTTGGCAAGTTTGATGTCAGAACCCGCCATGTTTATGGAATGCTTATAATACTTTTACTGACAAAGACCTTAATATGTGCTTCATCAAACTGCTTTTTGTCAGTCTGACATGTTAAGGGAAATCAGATATGCTTTTACAGATTCAACGAAATTTTTAGCAAGCAAGATCTTCCAAACTTTTCATGATGACAACCTCCATTTGGGCTTATCATTTCTGTCCAGTACTGGTCAGTGTGATCGAATTCCAAGGTCACGCTAACATTGGAAAGATAGAATAAAAGCTCATTTTTCTCATCATGTTTAATGTTAATGTTAATAGTCAAAATATAATGAGATAATTGTTACACATTTAGAAAGAGAGTCAAAACATAGCGAGATAATTGTTACACATTTAGAAAGAGAGTCAAAACATAGTGAGATAATTGTTACACATTTAGAAAGAGAGTCAAACGTCGGTCAGTGTTTCAATCTTAACAGGAGACGTTGCTGAAACACACACACACACACACACACACACACACACACACACTTGATGTAGCCGCGTCGTTTCATCCCTGAGGTGTGCGTTTGCTGTTAAGATGGTTTGATTTGTTCTGTGACTGGAGTGTGTTGCACTGACTGGGGATAGGCTTTGCCTGCTGCACGGCTGTATGTCTTTAACGTCTAATGGATGAGCGTGGTGAAGACGGCTTCAGATCATCTTTGCAGCTGAATAAAGGGTTTAACAAGCAGACATTGCTGGAAGCACACATCCTCCATTCCCTTATTGGAAATATTTTTCTTTCATCGACTGTATCATGATCATGGGAGTGGGGGGTGTCTGGTTATGGAAGTGGGGGGTGTATGGTCATGGGAGCGGGTCGTGTCTGGTTATGGGAGTAGGGTGTGTCTAGTTCTGGGAATAGGCTGTCTGGTTATGGGAGTGGGCCGTGTCTGGTTATGGGAGTGGGCTGTGTATGGTTATGGGAGTGGGCTATGTCTAGTTCTGGGAATAGGCTGTGTTTGGTTCTGGGAGTGGGCTGTGTATAGTTCTGGGAGTGGGCTGTGTATGGTTCTGGGAGTGGGCTGTGTATGGTTATGGGAGTGGGCTGTGTACGGTTATGGGAGTGGGCTATGTCTAGTTCTGGGAATAGGCTGTGTATGGTTCTGGGAGTGTGCTGTGTATAGTTCTGGGAGTGGGCTGTGTATGGTTCTGGGAGTGGGCTGTGTATGGTTATGGGAGTGGGCTGTGTATGGTTATGGGAGTGGGCTGGATTCGACAACAACAAATCATGAGTGAAAGCAGTGCATACCAAGCCAGACTGCATGCGTAGATTCTGTCAGTGGTTCCTGTTCAAAATTACTCATCTTCTTCTCTTTGGTGTGTGTGTGTGTGTGTGTGTGTGTGTGTGTGTGTGTGTGTGAGAGAGAGAGAGTGTGCTGGGAGTGGGGCGGGGGGGGGGGGGGTACTTTGGCTTGTGCTGTAGGGGTGGATCTTGGACGAACCATGGCCTTAGGGTTCAGGAGGGTGTACAGGCAGGCACATGTGACACGGGGACAGAAGTCTAAATTGAAGCCTTTATTCAGGGCCACCAGGTGTCGAGCATAAAATATGCTGGTGGACTGACATTGAAGAAAAACTGATCACACCTGGTCACAGAATCACGGCGAACAACTCGCACGCAACTCGCACAAAACCCAAGCTGCATGCTTTTCTTAGTTGACATCAGCTTCTTGAAAAAGGGAAAAGACTCCAGTCCAAGTTCTAAAAACATACAATAAACATGAGACAAAACTCTGTCACATTGTTTGCATAACTATCAATAACTTTGCTAATAGTTATTTAACAAGAAAACATACCATGACACATTAGTATTCCAAAATGTATCTTTATCCAACGTATCAATACTATAAAAGCAACCAGTTCAATACAGTTAATACTTTACACTCGGCTTTTAAATCGGTTCCGTTTTAATTAGGGCTAAACTAACAACCTTCAGTATATCACCTGTAGCTTAGTCCCACATCAGGAACAGACGCAACGATACCCCTGCAAACGACTTCCGACACGATCCGAATTAGAGAGGAGCACTATGAAAAACTTTCTTGTGATATTGTACGACTGAAAACTACAGATATTTCCACCAGGTCTGCAGCCCAAAGTGAGAGAAGAAAAATAGGAGGTAAAGCAAGCAAGTAACACAGTTGTGGTATCTTTGGTCTGTGGGACATTAAAACAGCTATAAAAAGGCGGAAGAATAAACATCCCAAGCCCAGAGCTATGGAGCTGTGTGAAAGTCGAGGTGGCCGTCCTGGGCTCCCCGACCATAAAAAACCTGATGGCTTCTGTGGACGTAAAGCAGCATTTAAAGAAGAAGATCCCAGGCCTTTTACATGAAAAAAAAACTGATGGGAGTTTTGTACCCATTTGTTTTCCCCGAGCTGGAGTCCGAACATTTTTTCTCCCGTAATGTCAGAGGGAGGTGACATTCTGGGGTCAGTCTGACACATGCTCATGGGGTCATAACGGAATAGAAGTGGGCGGTCCCCTGGGGCCTTAACCACGTTACAATTTGGACGGTTGACATGACTCGACAGTCGCCTTTAACTATAATTATGTCGGAATTTGGAGGGTTAGTATGACTGGGCAGTCACCGTTAGCTGTAATTATGTTGCGTTACGTCCTTTAGCGTGTTTTCATTGTTACGACACACGGTGTGTGCTGGCCTTTGGTGTGTATTAATTCACACATGAGTCACAGCCTCTGGCAGGGTGACTTCACTCTTAACGGTAAACGGGTGGTAAACAGGCTCAAGATCCCCCAGGGTCTCTCCACACTATTGTTTCGTCGGTGGAGTGAAGTTCCCTCAAGGGGAGGGGTCCGCGGTGATTCACCGTAAGAAAAATTACCTGCTTTACAAAGACGCCACTTGTCTGTGCGAATTCACGTGTAATCGTAAACAGGTGGTAAACAGGCTCAAGATCCCCCAGGGTCTCTCCACACTATTGTTTCGCCGGTGGAGTGAAGTTCCCTCAGGGGGAGGGGTCCGCGGTGATTCACCGTTAGAAAAACTGCCTGGTTTACAATGACGCCTCATGTCTGTGTCACAGCCTCTGGCAGTGTGAATTCACGTGTAATCGTAAACAGGTAGTAAACAGGCTCAAGATCCCCCAGGGTCTCTCCACACTATTGTTTCATCGGTGGAGTGAAGTTCCCTCAAGGGGAGGGGTCCGCGGTGATTCACCGTTAGAAAAACTACTTGGTTTACAATGACGCCGTTTGTCTGTGTCACAGCCTCTGGCAGGGTCACTGAAATTGTAAACAGGTGGTAAACAGGCTCAAGATCCCCCAGGGTCTCTCCACACTATTGTTTCGTCGGTGGAGTGAAGTTCCCTCAAGGGGAGGGGTCCGCGGTGATTCACCGTAAGAAAAACTACCTGCTTTACAAAGACGCCACGTGTCTGTGTTACAGCCTCTGGCAGGGTCACTGAAATCGTAAACAGGTGGTAAACAGGCTCAAGATCCCCCAGGGTCTCTCCACACTATTGTTTCGTCGGTGGAGTGAAGTTCCCTCGGGGGGAGAGGTCCGCGGTGATTCACCGTAAATATAAACGACCTTCACAGAAATGTAGCTTAGCTGTGTAGCTTAGCGTGTGTTGTGGTGTTGAAAATTAGCCTAGCCCCCCCCCCCCCCCCCCCCGTCCCTCATACCCCCCAATCCGCTCACCCCATCCACCACCACCCCCCCCCCCCCCCCCCCCCACCCCAGCGAAACGGTATCTGCCCAGGAGTAGATTACCCTTCAAAATTAGAAGAGCTTCTGAATAGGGGGTTTATTGGACTACACAAAAGGCTGCAGTGTCCATCTATTCCATTATGACCAACCCAACTCGACTAGGTGTAGTCACCCCCCTCGTTTAAAAAAAAAAATCATTTTAAGGGGGTTATGGAGGTAACTGCACTATGATGACATACAGGTGCAAATGTTTAATGGGGTGGCAATAAAAAAGAAATCGCTTTATTTTATTGACTGGTTCTAAAGTATTTTAAGCGCGCTTTTGAGCATTGTCACTCGCTCCCTACACTCTGAATCAGTTAAACTTTTTTTTTTTTAGATGTATATAGAACTGACATACAATGGTACTGTCTTCTGAAAATAGTTTCGAGGGTGTATTATTCATCCAATAAGCTCTGTAGATCTGCCGAAGATGTTTGTTCATGTGTGGAAGATCTGGATGAGGTAGCAATTGAGGATTGTCGTTCTGAAAACAAAACTTCCAAAAACAGTGCGAATAGATCGAAGGTGCGGGGTCGTTTCCAATATTAGACATTAACGCACTTTATGAATCTATTTAATCATATTTAAATAAATATCTGAGTTATAAGGGGGGGGGGGGGGGGGGGGGGGGGGGGGGGGGGAGAAAGAAGAAGAAGAAAGATACCCTCAAAGATTAATACAAATACAGGAAAGTGCTTTCAACAGGTAGCTACTTCATGTATCTACTTCATTTTCCCACATTCTTCCAGTCACACATCCAGACCAAGCCGTCATTTAAAACAGTTTGGTATTCAAAACACACATAAGGGGGAGGGGGATTGAGACTGGACACTTTTTGATTAGACAAAACAATACGCATTTTTTGGTTATATAACTGACATTTATCCAGCAACAAACGGCTATTACATCTGAAATCAGTTTTGTTTAAATAAAGGGGGGGGGGGGGGGGGCACCTTGTTTGCGTGTGTCTGTTGTGGTTTAATGGTGAAACAAAGTACGGAAAGGTTAGCTTTTCTTCTTGTTATTTACACCAAATCATCTAAATTAACGCAAATAGAGTATACTTCAAAACAGGTATACTTAGTATACTCAATATGGGTTCATCATTCCCCCCGCGATAACAAAGCAGTCTTAACGGCAAAGAACGTCGAAGATGAATGCTTCCAGCCCACTGGTGTCGGAGAGTTCAGGAGCTGTGTGTGAAAGTCGAGGTGGACGTCCTGGGCTCCCCGTCCCTAATAGACCTTATGGTCTCTGTGGACGTAAAGCAACATTGTACGAACCACTCGTGTCTGCTTGCTAAACCTTTTCTAGCAGAAAGGCATACAGAGAAGAAGTCTTCGCCACTGACACTTGTTCGTTATGTTTTGGGGATACACAGTCGTGCAGCAGGCAACATTCATTTTCAGTGTAAATGTAAACATTCCAGTTGTAGGTAGAACCAGTTAACAATCCGACGTGACTGCTCAAGTGAACACTAAACAGAAAGGTAAGGATGGGTGTGAGCTTTGCGTGGTTTTTGCAACCGGCAGCGGTCATTTACACCAATCTCTCTCAAGGCTGTTTCTCTCCAATAAAGTGCATGCCTCATTGTGCAACTAAATGTAAATCAATGCTGAATTAGAGAGAGAGAGAGAGAGAGAGAGAGAGAGAGAGAGAGAGAGAGAGAGAGAGAATAAAACCACTAGGGTGACGGTCATTTGTCATTCTGAACAGTTTTACACGTACACTGATGGGAGCGGCGAGAATAATTTGCGCTGCTATAGACGCGATAGTTTGTATGATTATTCAGTGAAGGAAACAAGTCGCGTATCAAGCGGTTCCCCGAAGGGAGGCCAGGGATGTCTGATACCTCCCCTTCCCCTGTCTGGAATCTCAGGGCTGTCATCTGATTCCTCTTTTCCATCAGTCTTCTCTTGTTCTTCTGCCTAGTCCTCTTACTCTGTTTTGTTCATTCCCATGACTTTTTCCAGAAACCTCCTCAAACATTTGTTGTTGTTTGATGTGTATGTATGTTTTGTTTTACGTTTGTGTGTGTGTGGTTTTGTGAACCGACGTAAAGGGTTTTTATATTGAGAGGTTTTGAAGTGTGCGTTCGCTTGATTGTCCTGAGGTGACCCTGTGCGGTTGACAGAACGTTAAAATCCAGTTATTAACTAACTAACTAACTAACTAACTATTAGAATCAGGATATTTATTGTCCCAGTACAAGTTTACAAGAAAATTTGTCTTACGGTGCACCGTAGGAAATAGAATAAACAAAACACTAATATTTTAACACGGCAACAAAGGGCATCGCCCTGATATAACCGTAATGGTTGACTGGGCATAAAACACCAAGTTACTTACTGACTTGTAATCATGATGGCATCAACGTCAGCGTCAGGTAAATCAAAGTCATTCAGATACAGTCTCTTATCTTACATGCGTCCTGGTGTGGAGAAACGGCATTTCTTTTCTGCTCCCGTGCCGAGGTTTTTTTTTTTTTTTTTTTAACCACAGGACTTTGTCCACAGGTTCTTTCTGTGCAGCGTTCAGTTACTGCTGGAATGTATTGCTTCCCTCAAGCTGTTAAAGGCGTCTTAACTGTGTGACTCCCTCCCCCTTCCCGCAGGTGTTAAGTAAATACCAGCACCTACAGGTGTGTGTGTGTGTGGTGGGGGAGGGGGGGGGGGGGGGGGGGGGGGGGGGGGGGGGGGGAGGGGGTGGTGGGAGGGGTAGTTCAGAACAATTCGCCCGAAAATGTTGTAGTGCAGTTTTGAATAGGTCTGGTGGTGTCTGAGTCCCGGGTGTTTGTATGAAAAAAAGGTCCAGGTCTGTAGGGTGGACCGTCAGATTCACCACAACACACACACACACACACAACACACACACACACACACACACACACACACACACACACCAAAACAACAACAAACCACAATCAACAAAAAATCCCACACACAAAATAACCGATGGCAATACATCACTCTCTCTCTCTCTCCTCTCTCTCTCTCCTCTCTCTCTCTCTCTCTCTCTCTCTCTTCTCTCCTCTCTCTCTCACACACCATCCACTCACTCCTCTCTCTCCCTCTCTCTCTTCCTCTCTCTCTCTCTCTCTCTCTCTCATCTCTCACACACACACACACACACACACACACACACACACACACACACACACACACACACAAGCAAAAGGAATACCAAACACGTACAAACCGACTTGTTTCAGACACTGAACTGACTGACAGGAAGGCTGGCCGAACAGACATAAAGTCAGACACGGCAAGAGCGAGAGCGTGAGAGAGACGATGAGAAAGAAACCCTGACGTGGTGCAATGATAAACGGGACCCCTCACCTAATCCTTGACAAGGGACGCTCATTTCCTCTCGGCCCGCTATCGGTCAAGACGGCCGTACCATGCAACTGACACGCTCCCCGTCCACTCAGCGTGTAGCCACGCACTTCCACTGATCGGCTATTAACTCAGGTGCTGAGGTCTGCCTTCAGAAAGCCATTGACCCCTTCCTCCCACCACCCCCCACCCCCTCCCCCCCCTGCCCCCCTGCAAGTATGGGGTGTCCGCGTGCCTTTCTTTGCAGGAATCACAGACTTTTCCTTCTGGATTTGCGTGACTGCAGAAGTGCTGTAGCAAGGTGCAAACTCAACATCGGTTTACGACAACCAGATTATTTTACGGCAGCCTTTCTCCAAGGAGGAAGTGTGCCGGAAAGCGAGGCTTGGCGCGTGCAGCAAGTGTAGATGATGATGATGGTGATGAAGTGATGCTTAATGTCCTCAGATGTCGGCTGACATATTAGGGACAGGCTGTGACCAATGCCGAAGCATGGTTCAATAGGCGTTCAATATAGCTTTACGTCCACGGAAACCAGAAGGCTCGTTAGGACGGACAGCCCAGGACGGCCACCTCGACTCTCACACAGCTCCTGAACTATATGAGCAAGTGCAGTCACAGTCATGGACCTATATAGGTCCTAGGTCCATGGTCACAGTAGTTCTTGGGCGACTGTATCGTCGTTACCGGTTGCTGCCGTAGTTTTACAGTTGGTTTAAACAAAATTTATTTCATATATAACAATACATTAACAACAGGATAGCTGGGCCGTGCAACAGGCAAAATTACTTGTGTAAGTTCTACAGCTGGAGCCTCAGTCAAAATTTTCTATGGCTGTAAGGACCATAAGGACTATTGGGGACGGGGAGCCCAGGACGACCACGGCCTTGACTTTCACGCTGCTCCTGAGCTCTCTGCCCATTATTTTGCGACGACTGTAGGTCTGTGTAAGGTAACGATAAAAAATAACGTAAGGTTTGGCCTCCCCCCCCCCCCCCCCCCCGCTCCCCTCTGCCGTGACGTAAAGGGAGACGGCGAAACTGATGACGACAACAAACGAGCCCAGTGATTGGTGGAGGGGCGTGCTACGTAGGCGACGTCGCACGTGACGGGGCGGGGCAGCGGCGATGGTTTGATAAAGGGGCTGATCACGCAGCTCATTAACTCTTCCCCCCCCCCCCTGCTCCCCCCCCCCTTCCACCCCCGTCCCTAATAAGCCACCTCGCTTCTGTGGACGTAAAGCTGTTTACTTACTAGCTCATTAACGCTGACAGGGGAGGAAGGGCAGAAGGGGTAGGTAGGCCTTAACGGCTAGGTCCCTCCCCCGGAGTCGGCCGGATTGTGCTGTGGTACGCGCTAGGCTGGTAAGCTGACGGACTGCGGTTCGAGTCCGCTTCGTCTGTTCCGTCTCTTCCGGGAGGTCGTTAGTTTCGTCGGCTGTCAGGTTCGCCGAAGCCGACGGAGTTCGGAAGTTTCGCCGATGTTTTCAAGTTATCGGCGAAACTTAACACCCAGTTTTGCTGGCCCCTTGATATATTAGGAATAAGTAATATAATAGTTAATCACTAAATGTGATGTTAGTATGAAGCTCGTCTGACCCGCCAAGGTACCCAGGGCGCTTCACAGTAACACGAACAACGATCACACACACACACACACACACACACACACCAACCACACACACACACACACCAACCACACACACATACACACCAACCACACACACACACACCAACCACACACACACACACACACACACACACACACACACACACACAAGTGACCACCACCACCACCACAACCACACAACTGACCGGCCCTTACGGACAGGAGCCACAGTGGCGTCTGTGGGTAAAAAAAAGGAACGAAAACGACTAATAAACAACTTGAAACTACCGACCATTAAACGACTGATGGTGGATGGAAACCATCGTGTATTAGTCGTTTAATGGCTAAACGACTAATAAATCTTTCAACTGGCATGGCCGGAAAACAGTCACAGACAGATGCGACACCGACCGTGTTGCCGTGTCATCACCTGCATCCTCTTGCACAACGGGAACCCCTCTTCCCCCTGCGTGACGTAACGACGCTGACGACGCAACGATAACGCCAGTCACACAATCGTAAGCCCGCTCACCACACCGCTCATGACTTCTGCCATTGACAGCGAGTTTAGGGGTTAGCTCCCTTCTCAGCCCCATTGACGCGGTTAGAATTACCTCCTCTTCAATTCCGATACATCGCGCACGCCAGTCTCTAGCGGCAGACGCGTTGACGTCGGGACACGGTGGGGCGCCGCTTGTGGTCAGTTTGACACTTTGCGGGTCGCCGCGGGTCAAGCAGATGTCCGACGGTTGGCGGTGAGTGAGTGGCTGGGCGGCTAACACTTCGCTAATTATTGCGCGGGAGGTAAGAGGCGATAAGCGGGTTTGGACGGCCGGTGCAAGTCGAGCAGATAGATAGCATGTGCCACTGGCCCATTAGTGCTTCACCACAGGCTCGGGCCGGTGAGACCTCTCTTCTCCTTCTCTCCCCCCCCCCTCTCTCTCTCTCTCTCTCTCTCCCCCCCCCCCCCCCCCTTCTTCCTGAATCCGTCCCGTCATGACCCTGTGCAGTTGACGGGAGTTAAATGCAATTTCTAATTAATTTTTCAAACAGCCATGCTTTCGGATTTTTCAGTTTTTGTTTTCTTTCAGTGAACAGTTTGTTCGTTTTAATAACATTTGCATGACAACACTGAGAATGAGATTAGGACAACTGATAATATTGTATAAAATCCAACAAAACAAATACTACCTGTCAACTAAACATTTAACTTGAGCACTCCTAATTTAAGTAATTCTATGATTCATTTCCCTTAAATTTGTGAAACTATGAGTATGACAGGAAAGTGTAAGACTATTCTGCTGCAATGAAACAAACAAGGCAGGTTAGACAGACCTTATCAGTTCAATCTGCATCTGGCAATCAACTGATGCGGTGCTGTTTTTGTTTGTTTGTCTGTGTTCCTCTCTGTTGCACGTGACCCTGCCTGCCTTTCTGTCTGTTGCACGTGACCCAGCCTGCCTTCTGTCTGTTGCACGTGACCCTGCCTGCCTTCTGTCTGTTGCACGTGACCCTGCCTGCCTTCTGTCTGTTGCACGTGACCCTGCCTGCCTTCTGTCTGTTGCACGTGACCCTGCCTGCCTTCTGTCTGTTGCACGTGACCCTGCCTGCCTTCTGTCTGTCTGTTGCACGTGACCCAGCCTGCCTTCTGTCTGCACCTCCTTGTGTCTTTCATTTGTTTTGGTTTGGCACTTGACAGCATGAGTGTGTAAAATGGAAGACATAAAATAGATGGTAGATAAGTAGATAATCATAGTTTCATCATCACTACTTACTGGTTTTACATACACTTGGACTTGGTAATCCCTTGTAGTTGTTTCACCAAGTGCGGGTGGGTCCCACTCCTGAGAAGCTTCCAGTGAATCTGCCTCAGCATCCTGTGCCTGGTTATCAGCACTTGTTGTTTCTTTTAGTATTTCTTCCAGCACCTGAGTACATAATAATATATGTATAAGAAATTATTTACAGTCATCATCACGTACCATTTTATCTGACATGTCGTAGACCAGTCTGCATTGTAATATAATGCTCAGTGTCACGTGAATGCTTTCAGTGTCAGCAGAATGAGAACAATGCACTTCATGAAACTCGAATAAGAAAATCTACAGTACAAATTTTGTGGAAAAATAACTTGAAACTCAATAGATACAAGCAGACAATGTAGCATAAGACTTGATAAGTTACTGAGGTAGGGTAAAATGCAGTTTTAAATAACCAACTATGTATGAGGCTCTCTCTCTTACACAGTAGAATAGGTCTACTTTCGGGATGTGTTCATATTCATACCTAACATCAAATACTCTTGCATTCTAAAATATGCACAGCTCAGGCAATGGGGTGAGAGGATGAAAACTTAAATGAAGCAGAACATAAACATAATTTATATAAGTTGGTACAGCTTCGTCTTTCAGCTGAGCACTGTATTTGAGCCCAAACTCAGTGCTCAGCAGTGTTCGATCTGTGAAGATTTTTTTTTTTCGAAATGCTTCGAGCACAGCGTGGTGTTTCGGCTCCCACAACTTCTTTGTGGCTGCATCCCATCGATCCACTGCCACTTGCCACTGTCGTTTTGGGGCTTCATTTAAAAAAAAAAAAAGGGAAATCCATGAAACGAAAACTCTTGACTCCTTTGTCAGCTTTTCGCAGCAACCAACTGCAGCACACTCTCTCGGCATGCTTCACTTTCGATTCGTTGTTACTGAGCCATGCGGGTCAGTTGTCTTGTTGTGACGTCACGGAGGTCACGTGACCGAAACCCGGGATTTTCAACTGCAGACGACGCAGCTGCTCGAAGCGTCGTGTTTGCTTTCTGTCAAATCAATACTTTTACGTACCTCAGGAAAATGTTCATGTATCAAACGAACAGCGTGTATGTTAAACTTCATTTATATAGCACAATGTAAGTGATATTTACGACTTAAAATCAGTGTTCAGGGGCCCTTTAAGGAGAACGATGATGAAGTCGTGGGAAATTACAAAAATCTGAAACAAGAAGGGCCGCTAGCGTTCTAAAACAAGAGATCCAGTAACATAAAAGGTTCAAAATAACCACACAAAAAAGGGTTCAAAATAACAAAAGGCTCAGCCCGCCTGGGCGTAACGTACCATCGACCAGCCAGGGAAACTCAGAAACACACGAAAATTTGCATGTTGTGTTTTGTCCTAATAAATAGTTTCTGAGTTTCCCTGGCTGGTCGATTGTACGTTACGCCCTGGCGTGACCCAGGCGGGCTGACCAAGGCATGGAAGACCTGGTCATTAAATGACCCACTACAACTTCCGCTAAACAAGCTACTTTATTCGGCTCAGACTGAAATCCGCTGGTAAGTTTATTTATTTGAGTTGTAAATAAGCGAAATCAGTGTAAATATGGAGATTTGCTTACTATTGACAATTTTTGCTTCGTGGCGTTTACTGTTGACTGTGTCGTGTCTAGAACTGAGAACGTTTTTGGTGTTTGTTTGTTTGCTTGTTTTGTTTTTGTTTTTGTTTTTTTGTCTGTTTTGTTTTTAAAGTTGTTTCTTTGGTTGTTTTTGGGTAACTTGCGTTTCGACCTGGTACAGAGTTGAATGTGCGTTTTGACCTGGTACAGAGTTGAATGTGCGTTTCGACCTGGTTGGTACAGAGTTGAATGTGCGTTTCGACCTGGTTGGTACAGAGTTGAATGTGCGTTTTGACCTGGTTGGTACAGAGTTGAATGTGCGTTTTGACCTGGTTGGTACAGAGTTGAATGTGCGTTTCGACCTGGTTGGTACAGAGTTGAATGTGCGTTTTGACCTGGTTGGTACAGAGTTGAATGTGCGTTTTGACCTGGTTGGTACAGAGTTGAATGTGCGTTTTGACCTGGTTGGCACAGAGTTGAATGTGCGTGACCTGGTACAGAGTTGAGTGTGCGTTTTGACCTAGTACAGAGTGGAATGTGCGTGACCTGGTACAGAACTGAATGTGCGTTTTGACCTGGTACAGAGTGGAATGTGAACGTGTGCATCAACTCCTAACGGTGAATTGGTCCTGGGGTGACTGCGGCTGAGTGACGTGACGTAGAAATACAGGAACTAACTTCTCTCTCCTGCTGCGCGTCTCTAGCTGCGCCACGCTGCAGTGGGCCATTCTTGCTCAGCTAGGTCACGGAGGGTCACCAGACCGAAAGCGAGGCTGAGGTGTGCAAAATATGGAGAGAGTGCACAGAGACTGTGTCGTCTGCACTGTCGCCTAATTGCGCTACTCCTGGGAACATTTTACTGACTTGCGCTCCCAAACACAGATCACGCACATAAGCGCGCTTTTTAAACCAGAAATGCGCAACTCTAACCGTAACTTTAACCGCTTTTGTGCTTCTCCAACAGTAAAAGCGACGCTTAGGTGTCAATCTCAGTTACCTTCGTGACCTCACCTCATGAATATTCCTTGTCCGCAATGAGCGGTCAGCCATGCTTGAGCGCTGTGGCTGGCCCACTCTCCGAGCACCGCTTTCCGGCACCTTCCTCCAAGGCAGCATGTCGTAAACCAGTGCTTGGAGTTTGTGGTTGGCCCTGTCGGTTCCACGCGAACCATGCGCGCACGTGCTCACACCGGGCCGGACACTGTCCAGCACAGCAATGTCCGCACACAGCTGTCAGTCGTTGGGCAGACGTGCGCTGCCCAGATAGCGTTGGAGCAGACAGACCAGCCCCATTAACAAACGACGCCTGCTTCACCTATTGTCGCCGAGAAGCTGACACTGACAAATGACGCACGCGCGCTTGCACGTGCTGGCGTTGGAACTGCGCGTGCGCCAGATGCAATGCGGGGCGGTTATCTGAAGCCTTTTAAATTGCAACAGTCAGCGCAGTGTCTTGGTATCTGTTCATTTTAGTTATCGAAACCGTTGTTTTTGTGGTTCAAATATTCATTGAGAATAAAGCTGTTCAGTCTAGCCCCGAAAGTTAATGAATGAAAATTTAAATAAAGCTGTTCTTGTTACGCGTGCCGCTCTTGAGAATACAAAATTTCACTTCACCAAATAGCACGGAGAACACACACACACCCTCACGCACCACCGCCGCCACCACCACCACCACAGAGGAAAAAAACCAACACAAACAAATTTCATATTCTGCACGGCAAACTTACGTTGACGTACTGAATCTTTAAACAGGTATTCAAAACTTTGTGACGTGACAATTAATTACACAGTGTGATTAATCATTGTGAACCGTTTCAAGGGGTGAAATGTCACCGAACATTGACATTACAACAACAAATGTCCAGGTCAGTTTTTTGTTTTGTTTTGTTTCCCATTTGAAATGTTTTAATACTGGGCGATGTAAGTATTGCGAGTGAACAGTATTGATATCATTGCACCTCTCACATTTAGTGCACCCAGACGGAAGTTAAGGAGGGTAGGGTGGTTGGAAAGAGCAAGGCCATGGTAGTTCAGTACTGAATGAATTTGGTCACAAGCATCGGCTGTACTATAAAGTTTGAACATATTTGTGGTCTGTACTTCTTTTCCCTTTTTTCTTTCTTTCCCCCCCCCCTTTTTTTTTTAAATACATAAACCCCTCTCACCTTGCAGTAGATGAGTCCAGACAGAGAATGCACATGCATTTCATTTTTTATTTTGTTCTAGTGTGCTGATATTTTCGGCGAGGGATGGCGGATTTGTTTTTGTTTTTTCTTCCACTGGGTGGGTGGGGTGAGGCGAATTGACCGCAGTGGTTATCAGAATTAAATAAATAAAAACCACGACAATAGCGGCAATAAGGCACACAAAGGTAACGACGGGGACAGCACTGTGTGCGAGTGACGTGCCGCGCTTTGTGACGTCCGACTATGGCGTAGACTGGTAAGGATGACAGTGACGACAAATGAAGAACGTGTCATTCCAACCTTTGTGTGAAAAAACAAAACGAAAACAGTCAGCTGTACATTTATAATAATATTGATAGTGACCTTTCCCACGCGCACCTGCATCGGACTCTTCCAACCCCTACGTTCTGCGGGCGAAGGTCATTCATACCTATTTAAATTCGTTTTATTTTACTTTTTTGGTTGTCGAAGAGCGGGATGCATAGAAGAGAGATAAGATAAGATAATACTTTATTACACAGGATAAGATTAAGCCGTGTGGGCCCTTTTTAAAACGGGTCCCTGATGACAAACACAGACACCCCAATACATCAAACAAGAATTCCATTAAATACGCTAGAGAAAAAGCGATTAAAACAACAAACTAATTTCTGTCTAAAACATCACATCATACGAACAGAGCAATAATAAGCAAGGACATTCAAACATTTTTTGAAAGAGAGAGAGAGAGAATTACAAAATCATTTAATGAATAATGGAAAGCGACAGAATAGTGGCTATCTCATATCTACGTATAAAACAAGATCACATCTAACAGGATGGAAGCTAAGCAATGGCGCATTATACAACCTAACCAAAATCAAAGCACATCACAGATACCAACAATCATATATATGCAAACATTAAATTTGAATAAAAAATAAATAACATCAAGAAATAAGTCAGTCAAGTGTGACAGTGCCACATTGGGGTCGCTAAAAGTGTACACATTTTCAAAGGGGATTACGTGCAAATCCGTCAAAAAAGCTCTTTCATCAAACTGTTTGAAACATCGGTAAACAATTGAAGAGTGGACATTCAGAACAGGCTTCACAGTTTTGACAGACAGGGTACAGCACACTGGAAAATGATCACTTATTCCTGTGGCAGGCACTAGAATATTTGACACAATGCTAGTATCACTTGTATAAATATGATCAATTAGAGAGAGAGACAGAGACAGAGAGAAGGGGGTGTCCATTGGCTCGAGAGGCCACTCTGATCTAAATAAAAAGTAATAATAAAATAAATGCACGTGCTGAAAAAGGGTGGTTCAGTGGTCGCGACGGGTTGTTCCTGGTAGCGGGTAGCGGAGGACTCGCTGTCTAGTTGAACAGTAAGACGTATCGCTACACATGCAATTCGCTGTCCATGGATTTCTGCATACAGCTCTGCGCAGGTGGGTTCAAAAAGCGACTCTGTTGAAAATGTCAATTTGCTGTGTCTGTTTGACTTGTTTTCGGAAAGGTCAGGTTTCATTAACACTAATACTTCATCTGTGTAGCTCTGGAAGGGTTGGATTCACTGCCAAGTGAACGAACCTGTCTCGCACTGTTTGCCAATTTGTGAAGAGTTACTTCCCTGGGAAAATCCGCCTTCATCATCTGTGACCTCTGTCTGTCCGTGTCTCTCTGTCTCTCTCTCTCTCTCTGTCTCTGACAACACAAACACACACACACACACACACACACACACACACACACACACACACACACACACACACACACACACACACACACACACACACACACACACACACACACACACACACATCATTAATATTAGTCCCTCACTCGCTTACAGGTGGCTCCAAAAGGAACGTCTCCGGCCACATTAAAACACCGTCACCTGCAGAACCTCAGAGGATCTAGCGCTCCCCGGCAAAGGTCCTTTCCGTCCAACAGGATAGGTACACAGACAACTGATTTTTAACGCCCAGTTAACCCTGACAATGATATCAGCGCCAATGTGCAACAGGTTGAGAAAATCAAAATGAAAACTTTAAATCAAGAAACTTGCTTAAAATGGACACTGGTTGTACACTACAACGTCAAGTGTCCTAACTAGGATCCCGCTAACCGTCACTAACGAACTTTTCTTTCTTTGTTACAATGAAAATAAAATAAACATGCCCCCTACCCCCACCCCCGCAAAAAGAAAAGAAAAAGAAAAAAAGCGCCTGAATTTCCAGTTTTTATTTCGATCTCCTCCCCATCTGGACCAGACGTACTCTGAGCCGATTAGTCCACGTAAACATTCACCAGCATGGAGTGTCCTCGTCACAGCCTCGCCTCCTCCTCTTCCTCTCTGCCCGGTCCCGGTCTGGACGTGGAGGCCGACGCCGCGGCCCCGTTGCTGTGGACGGACACGGTCACAGTCGCCGGACGCGGAGAGGGGGGGCTGGGGGCTTTGTACAGCGGGTGTTCGTACACGTCCTTGTAGTGGGGGTCGAGCCAGCGCGGCTGGAAATGGTGGTTAGACACCGACCTCATGTTCTTGCTCTGGAACGTCTCGTGCTCCGGGGCCTCCGAGAAGGCCCTCGGCCGACCCTCGTAAATGATGGCGATCTCGTCCTGCCTGGCCGGTAGCGCGCCACTTCCGCTTCCGGTGGCTTCCTCGCGCTTGCGCTCTTTCTCCTCCAGCTTCTTCTGGCTGCTCCCGCATGCGCAAACGGGTTTGCCTTCGCGCATGCGCCGCTTGGTTCTGACGGTGAGCGGGATGAGGAGAGCGAAGAGGCAGACGGCGAGGACGACGATGCCGACGTAGACCGCGGCGCCCTCGCCTTGGCGGGAGTCGTGCTCGATGGTGACGACGAAGGCCAGCGGGTTGGAGACCACCTCGTCGTCCTTGCCCTCCGCCTGGCGAATGGCTACCACCTGTAAGGAGGAAAGACAGCGCTGCTTTTGGCTCTTGGTGTGGAAATGCTAGCATCTAGCTATAAGTAAGTAAAGGTGGTGCTTAACGTCCACAGAAACCACAAGGCTTATTAGGGACGGGGAGACGGGAGGGAGAGGGGGTGTGGAGGTGGGGGAAGAGGGAGACTGTATACCTATCGCTACACCGTCACCACCAGAATGACTCCTGCATGAGATGACCTGGGTGAATGCGCCGTGCTTTATTCTACTTGGGCGAGCGAACCAGCACACCCACCCACCCACCCACACACACCCACACTCCTCCTCCTCCTCTCCTCTCTCCTCCATCTCTCTCTCTCCTCATCTCACACACACACCACACACACACAACACACTCTCTCTCTCCTCTCTCTCTCCTCTCTCTCCGCTCACACACACACACACACCACACACACACAACACACCACACATTGCGCGCATCCGCGCGCGCACACACACACACACACACACACCACACACACACACACACACACACACTCACACACAATCTCCAGTCCCCCCCAAGTACAAAGCTCCTCGCCCTTTACTGACCCAGAACTCGATTTCGTCCACCTCACTGAACCTCTCCGGATGGTCCACGACGATGTGGAGATTCTCGTCCACGGCAAAGGCCAGCTTCTCGTCCACCCGGGCCACGTCGCCCTCCTCCCCGCTCACGTCCACCAGCACCCCGGGGGGCAGGGCCGGTGGCCGGGGGGTGATGGCCACAGGGGTCTGTGTCGTCGTCTCGTTCTGTTCAAACGTATGCGTGGCTAACTCGTTAGACGAATGACGAAAACAAACGGACGTACACAACGACCACCCAGATTCCGAGAAGGCTTATTATGATATATTGTTATTGTATATATACATGACTCTTGTAAAAGCACCCCTAGCCGTTATAATACATAAGCCTTCTCGGAATCTGGGTGGTCGTGTACGTGTGTGTTTTGCCGAAGGTCGAGTAAAGACCAACTAAGTTCTAAGGCAGGTGTGTGTTTGCATGTGTGTGTGTGTGTGTATGTGTGTGTGTGTGTGTGTGTGTGTGTGTTTGTGTGTAGGAGGGTTGGGGGGGGGGGGGGGATTAAGAAGAAAATTACTTGTTGTGGTATTGTTTGTTGAAGCTAATTTTTGACGCAGTTTTGAAGGCATGGGAGGTATTGATGTGACAGGTGTCAGAAGGGAGCGAATTCCATTGCCTTGGAGCACAGCAGGAGGCGCAACGTTGTCCAGAGGTTTTTGTTCTAACATGGGGGATACAAAGATAAGCAGCTGTGAGGGTAGTAGTAGTAGTAAGGGTAGTAATAGAAAGAGAAGCAGTAACAGCAGCCTCAGCAGGAGGGTCGATCAGCGTTGAAATGAATACTTCTTCCATGCAGCTGACCAACTTCAACACATTGAGGATCGATAGGAAAAGACTAGGTGATGTTCGGAGAAGGGAGACAACACACTGAGGATCGATAGGAAAAGACTAGGTGATGTTCGGAGAAGGGAGACAACACACTGAGGATCGATAGGAAAAGACTAGGTGATGTTCGGAGAAGGGAGACAACGCACTGAGGTTCACTAGGAAAAGACTAGGTGATGTTCGGAGAAGGGAGACAACGCACTGAGGGTCACTAGGAAAAGACAACGTAGTCATGTGCGGAGAAGGGAGACAACACACTGAGGGTCACAGGAGAAAACAACATGGACATGTGCGGAGAAGGGAGACAACACACTGAGGGTCACAGGAGAAAACAACATGGACATGTGCGGAGAAGGGAGACAACACACTGAGGGTCACAGGAGAAAACAACATGGACATGTGCGGAGAAGGGAGACAACACACTGAGGGTCACAGGAGAAAACAACATGGACATGTGCGGGGGGGGGCAGGAAAAACACGGAGAGTACAACACACTGAGGATCAACAGGAATGTTACCCAAATGACCGTGGAGATGTAAAGAGAAGGGAGACAACACACTGAGGATTACTAGGAAAAAGACAACGTGGAAATGTAAAGAGAAGGGAGACAACACACTGAGAATCACTAGGAGAAGACAACGTGGAAATGTAAAGAGAAGGAAGACAACACACTGAGGATCAACAGAAGACAACGTGGAGATGTAAAGAGAAGGGAGACAACACACTGAGAATCACTAGGAGAAGACAACGTGGAAATGTAAAGAGAAGGGAGACAACACACTGAGGATCACCAGGAGAAGACAACGTGGAAATGTAGAGAAGGGAGACAACCCACCTAGGATCACCAGAAGACAACGTGGAAATGTAAAGAGAAGGAAGACAACACACTGAGGATCAACAGAAGACAACGTGGAGATGTAAAGAGAAGGGAGACAACACACTGAGGATCATTAGGAGAAGACAACGGGGAAATGTAAAGAGAAGGGAGACAACACACTGAGGATCACTAGCAGAAGACAACGTGGAGATGTAAAGAGAAGGGAGGAAGTACAGGACAGCGTTGCTGCTCGCGCCTGACTTACATCACTGGGCGGTCCGTTGTGGACGAGATAAAGCTTGAGGAAGTCTCCCCCATGTGTGGTGTGGAAGTGGGGCAGGCTCGTGTCCATCGGCACCTCGGACCCCGGCAGTGCGCTATCGGGGATCCGACCGAAAGGGGAGGTGGCGGTCAGGCGGTACTGGTACACCACGAATGGGTCATCGTGCACTGAAAAGGTCAAGGTCAACCGGTCCGTCAGTTACCACTAATGGGTCACTGTGCATTGCAAAGGTCAAGGTCATATAGCCAGTCAGTTGCCACAAATGGGTCATCGTGCACCGCAAAAGTCAAGGTCAGCTAGTCACTCAGTTACCACAAATGGGTCATCGTGCACTGCAAAGGTCAAGGTCAACCGGTGAGTCGGCCGGCTACCACGAATGGGTCATCGTGCTCCGAAAAGGTCAGGGTCAACCGGTGAGTCGGTTTCCAGGAATGGGCCGTAGTGCACTGAAAAGGTCAAGATCAATCGGTCCGCAAATGACCACGAATGGGTCATCGTGCGCTGAAAGGTCGTGGTCAGGCGGTCAACCAGTGTACACGTCTTCCTCGGAGCCAGCCAACTATAGCGCCGGCTGCACGCATCCCGTGAGACGGAGACCACTTGAGTGGACCCAGCGAGGACGGACGGGGCACGGGACACGCAGACTACTGGGTCAGTACTATCACAACAGTGACAACGGTATCAGCCGCTGGCTGGCCCCTAGCGTGGCGGGGCAACTCCATCGGCGATAACCTACCTGTCTCCCGGGCCATCTCTGCGCGTGCCGACAAGAGCAGGGACAGCAACAGCAGCCCACAGCTCCAAGGTCTGGAGATGGGTTCCGGTGCCATGGTCCAGCTTCTTTGCGGCCTGGACAACAAGGTGGAGAGGAAACAGTGACTGCTGTGTGAGGCAAACGCCTTTTGCTGTGGGTCAGTGAAAGTAAAGGCTGTGGAAATACTTGCTGCTGTCGCTGAAGAAAGGCATGGCGCTTTACGCACGCACGCACGCACGCACGCACCCACACACACACCCACCCACCCACACACACACACACACACACACACACACGTGACAGATATCACAGTTTTTGTGTGCAGATAGTGTCAATCACAATGACTGTTATCAATCTTACCTTATATAATTATCTGTTCTCAAAGGAACGTCAATGACACTATAATTTCTTTCTGTCTGTCTGTCTCTTCTGTCTCTGTCTGTCTCACTCACTCACTCACTCACTCACTCACTCACTCACTCACTCACTCACTCACTCACTCACACACACACACACACACACACACACACACACACACACACACACACACACACACATATATTCAAACACACACACACATTCAAACACACACACACACACACACACACACACACACACACACACACACACACCCATCCCACTCCCCATCGACAAAGGTGTTTTCGTGGGTTACTGGCACAGACTCAAACCTCAGGACGTTGGGCGGAGAGGGAGACGGGTACGAGCACAATGAAGTCAACACGTCAAATAATTAGGAAACCCGGTAAACTGTCATTCATCTTATGAACAAGCCTCGTTGCGGTCGCCGTCATCGCTGTGTCATGCCTTGATTGGCGCTCGGTCCGCTGAACACAGTGAGATGAAACTTGGTCTGAAGATTTCTTTGGACACGAGTGTAGCACGTGGCTACAGAATGCCTAACACCTCTCTCGCTAATTAACACAGTAACGCTTGAGATTATTTAAGCGAACGAATGAGCTACGAACAAGCTCTCTGTGAGGTAAAGGGAGGGTTATATTACACGCACGCACGCACGCACGCACGCACACGCACGCACGCACACGCACGCACGCACGCACGCACACATTATTTAGCTACCGCATCATCAGCATCATGGAAAATGTGCGACCTTATTTTTCCTCCCTTCTCCGAGTGTATGTCTCTGAATGAACCCGAACAAGTTGGAAAACGGCTTCAGGTGTTCCATTCCTGTGGGAGAGCGGACCGAAGCGGATATTTGGCTAGCTGTTGACATGCATGAACAATTGACGAAATGTTACGTAGTTGTGTCTGATTATATCACAATTGTTTATGCTATGACTAGTATACCTAAACATTCGCCTTGTAGCGGTGTGTGATGCTTTTGCTTGATGTAGCTCCATTTGTTTTATGGCAATTTTTGTTTTTTGTTTTTGTTTTCTTTTCTTTTGATGTAGCCCATTTGTTTTATGGCCGATGAATGTTCTCTCTCTCTCTCTCTCTCTCTCTCTCTCTCTCTCTCTCTCTCTCTCTCTCTCTCTCTCTCTCTCTCTCCGTAACGTGACGCTGCATATCTTATCGTCACCGTTAGAGTGGGTCAGTTGCAATAATGATTATGACCAGGGACGTGAGCTGTTGTGTTAATGTGATCACAGCCACGTGCAGTTCATTGTGCGGGGCGGGGGCGGGGGGGGGGGGGGGGGGGGCGGGGGGGGGGGGGCCGCAAATCATGTCAATAACCAGTCGCTATCCCAAAACAAAGCAATGTAAGCCAAAATGGATTCGAACCTGGATCTGCTTGTTTGTACAAACCGAGCGTATTAACCATTAAACCAGAACAGTTCAAAGCGCCAAATTAACTCATCAACGACAAAATTGGCAAAAGACACAAAAACACAAACAAAAAAAAAAAGCATTGGCGATTAAAGCAAGGAAAGCAGACGAAATGAAGGATACAAACCTGATTCTGTTGTTGAGGAACGACGGCAGTGATAGTCTCAACAGCAGGTGGAGCATCAGCTGCTATTACTGGCAGTAGTGACGGGGTAAATGCGTGTGTGTAATCTCCAGCCTGGACCGACCCTGCCTTTGTTTACACACCGTCATCCACCCAAAACTGGGCCCTATGTCGCGTCATCGAGGGTCGAGTCAGCGTTGTGGGGTTGAAACCAAGAACTTGGCTCTCCCTTACTTTCCTCACGGATATTCCTGGGAGAGTTTGGTTTTTGAAATCAGAATTATGCCTTTTGTCTGAAAAGAACAGATTTTTTTTTGGCGTAGGGCTGATAAAGGCATCAAATAGACGAAGGATAAAAAAGAAGCGAAAAAGAATAGCCTACTTTTGTCACCAGAAACGTTGCCAAATAGAAATAGAAAATCGACCATTATTTTATGTCTTCTTTTTTCCTTCTTTTTTCCCTTCTCGTTTTCCCCTCTCTTCCTTCTACTTTTCTTTTTCCTCAGTCTCGTCTTCTTTACAAAGCGAAATGCACTAAAAAATATTCCGAACAAGGTTGTTTTTTGTGTTTTTTTTTTTGTCACACCTAGTATTCCACCTACCACCTAATGATTGATTATTGTACACCTACGGTCAGCTGCCATATTGTTAACGGTAAACAACGTTGGAGCTCTCTACCATTGAAACTGTTGAATCTCCGAAACATTTCCAGCAATCCACTGACACCCAGGAACTAGATATAAACTAAAAAACAAATACAAAAAAGGGAGGAAGTAAGTAACTTGGTGATTTACGCCCAGTCAACCATTACGGTTATATCGGGGCACAAAACAGGGAAGAAAGAAAGAAAGAGAGAGAGAGAGAGAACTCGAACTCGAAAACTTTATTTTACAAGGATTGGAGAGAGGAGAGAGAGAGAGAGAGAGAGAGAGAGAGAGAGAGAGAGAGAGAGAGAGAGAGAGAGAGAATTAAAACAAAGAAAAAGTAAGTGTATTCAACTTTAACCTCACGTGTGTTAGCGCTGTGTTGGTTCACCACGATCGTAAGCTGGGTGTTCAAACGTCCGTGGATTATAATATATTGTGTCACCAGCCTTACTTAGTGTCTTACTCTACACGACTCGGAGAGCTGAGGTAGTCCCGCACAGCCATTTTTACACTCCTGGAAACACTGCTGGCACGGTCGGTCCCCGCAAACAATGATGTAAGCAGGGGAGAGGTGTGTGAGTGGACCTTAATATACACTGTAGTCATTCCCGTCACGAAACAGTGAGATCGTAACGCAGCTGATAAACTTGACATCTGACATGCCAACCGTAATATCTGTCGTACCTCTCATTTTGACCTCTTTCGTGATCAGAACTAGGGAGTGTGCGAGTTCTCACTTATATCCATCTTGTCACGCACGTCTCCATTGGTCTTCTGCAGCTGATTTTGTATGGACTCCCTCCTCCCCCTCTACCCCCGCCCCCAACAACAACAACCTCAAACAAGAATGACAGCTTGCAGATTGTAAAATTGCTAAAAATTTGCAGATTGTGTTTTTGTCCTAATAAATAGTTGTTGAAGTGTTGTGTTTTTGTCCTAATAAATAGTTGTTGAAGTGTTGCTTTACGTCCACAGAAACCGTAGGTTTATTAGGGACGGGAGCCCAGGACGTCCACCTCGACTTTCACACAGCTCCCGAGCTCTGATTTACTAAACAGTGTTCTTTTGAACCTTTTATATGTTTGGATAGGATTTTGTATGGGCCTATGATATAGTCGTAGCAGATCAAGCTACCAATGTACTGAAATACTTGTTTGATAATCGTCATGATCATTGTGGTAGCATGATTGATTATTATCATCATTGTTAGAAAAGTGTTTCGTCATTCATGTCACCGTTATAATGATGATGAATTTAATCAACAAAGTGACCGCAGCATCCACTTCAAGATCGTAACGGCCATGCTCAAAAGAAAAGTGGCGCTAGGTGTGTGAATAGAACACACATCAGGACATACTGTTCTGTATACCGTTGAACAGATTCTGTTTATCCTATCTTACCTGCAGGCACATTATTATGTACATAAATATACAAATATTCACAATTCGTCAAAACAAGTGCATCCCAAAGGACCAACAGAGACTGAGACAGAGGGACAAACAAACAGACAAACGTACAAGTAGGTACACAGAAAGGCGGAGTGGAAGAGAGAGAGAGAGAGGGGGGGGGGGGTCCGGTCACGCACACACACACACACGCACGCACGCACGCACGCACGCACGCACGCACGCACGCACGCACACACACACACACACACACACACACACGCACGCACGCACAAGCACACACGCACAGTAACATGAGAGGATATAGATGGAGCCAGCGAGGCAGGCAGAGATAGTAATGATATCGGATTAATTGATGCCTGGATGTTTAAAGGCCTGTTACCTCAGACCAAAGTATATATCGGGAAACGATTAGATCACTACTGATCGGTCTGCTCTGACCTGGGCTGATAACGCTGAAAAACCCTTGCTAAAATCGGTTGGTAAGTCAAGTATGACACACCGGGGGCGAACAAACAGCACACGCACACAAAAAAGGCAAGTTAGGTAAAAACGTTTTCATCATTTGTTTCTCCAGGTTAAAGTGAGTAAAATGGAGTCATTAATGCCATTGGTTGGTTTTTAGTTAGTTGGTGCTTTGAGCCCAGTCAACCACAAAGGGTCATATCAGGGCTATAATGCCGTTGGTAAGTAAGTAAGTAAGTTGGTGTTTTACGCCCAGTCAGCCGGTACGGTTATATCAGGGCTATAATGCCACTGGACGTGTGCAGACTGCTGACAATGATAAATAATAACGTAGGTTTCTAATGCGCTTATAGAAGCCCTTAGCGCCCACAGTGTACATCTTAACCTAAAGAAGACAATCTGTACACAAGTATCTGTACACATGTAAAGCATAGTCCTACTGATACAGTTACGCAAATAATAATAACAACAACAAGAAGCAAACGTTATTACATACATGACACTGATCCGCAGGCACACGCACACACACACACACACACACACACACACACACACACACACACACACACACACACACACACACACACACACATTCAAACATCTAAAGCTCTTTCTGTGTGGAACGTCGTGGCTCAGACAGCGTGCGTGTGACGTCACCTTGTGACGTCACCTCGTCTTCCTGTGTTTCCCCGCTCCAGCAGAGAACGAATCGAGTATTTCGTTCCTAAATCTAAACCTCACGACTAACTTTCCTTCTTCTTTTTTCATCTTCTTCTGCGTCCTGAGGTGACACTGTGCGGTTGATGAGACGTTAAAATCCAATCACTAACCAACTGACGTAGGCCTAGGTGTCTGCCGAGCGAGTTTGCAGCGTACAACGACCCTGTCTCACCACACCGGATTATTTGGCTGTGCAGCAACCTACAGGACGTCAGACTCGTCTCAAAGTCAGTGTCAGCCAAAGGTCACACGACTTGACCCACGTGCCTGTCGGGCAGCTGAGTCTCTGGCGCTGTGTTTAAGACCGCGAGCGTTGGCCGAACGATCCACCACTGAACACCCCCGCGTAAGGCGTGGTTCCGTTCCTGACGGTCCGTGCGGTCCCTAAAGTAAACATGGTGCTTAACGTCCACAGAAACCATAAGGCTTATTAGGGACGGGGAGAATGGGGGGAAGTGGGTATGGAGGTGGGGGAAGAGGGAGATTATATACCTATCGCTACACTGTCACCACCAGAATGACCTGCATTAAGGTGGGCAGCGATGAGAGCCATTTTAATGTTTCATAATTGCGAGGGACAAAGTCACAAGACAGTGTCCACAGACCACAACTTCTGAAGTGAAAGGAGAGCCGAAGCAGATTCGAACCGAGGTCCCTCTGCTTACCAGCCTACCGCCTTGCCGCTAGGCCAAGCCGGCTCTCATTGTGCGGTCCCTGTCGACCAGAGGTACTTGTAGTGTCATGGACCTGCATCGGTCCACGTGTAGTGTAGTGTCTCTGTGTGGACGTGAAGCAACATTGCAGAAGAGGAAGTTCCGCTCCATCGCTTTGGGGCCATCACGGGCCACATGTGTCTGGCGGAGACTGGGTTAGGTCAGGTGGCTGTCTGGCGGCCTGGACCACCTGCAGTGTACGGCAGTGTGGATGACCTGCAGTGTACGGGCAGTGTACGGCAGTGTGGATGACCTGCAGTGTACGGGCAGTGTACGGCAGTGTGGATGACCTGCAGTGTACGGCAGTCTGGAGACCTGCAGTGTATGGCTGTCTGGATACCTGCAGTGTACGGCAGTGTGGATGACCTGCAGTGTACTGCAGTGTGGATGACCTGCAGTGTACGGCAGTGTGGATGACCTGCAGTGTACGGCAGTCTGGACCACTTGCAGTGTACGGCAGTCTGGATGACCTGCAGTGTATGGCAGTCTGGATGACCTGCAGTGTACGGCGGTCTGGATGACCTGCAGTGTACGGCAGTCTGGATGACCTGCAGTGTACGGCAGCCTTCGTGCAGACAACCAGACTTTCTGTTTGAGTGATCGACAAGATGAAGAAGGACGAGGAGTTTGGCCACCATCCTGAAAACATCATCCGAGAAAGAAACCGTTGCGTAGCTCCCCCCCCCCCCCCCCCCCCCCACTTCCCTCCCCCCTCCCCCCCCCCCCCCCCCGCCCCCTCGTTCTGCGGTGCCGGTCGTGTTATCGCCCTGATATAACCGCACTGGTTGACTGGGCGTAGAACACCAAGTTACTTACTTACTTACGGTCGTGTCGAGCAACGCGGGGTGGACCGTGGCACCATGAGCTGCGGGTCAACTCAGGTGTGCCAACAGACACAACAGAGCGAGCAGGGAAGGAAAAAGGGTAGGGGCTGGGGGGTGGATGTGGGTCAGGCTCTTCGCTTTTACCCTGACAACGTTGCTATGGTGTGTACCCGGGGTGTTGGATGACATGAAGATGACGTGGTAAGTAAGTAAACATGGCGCTTAACGTCCACAGAAACCACAGGGCTTATTAGGGACGGGGATAGGGGGAAAGGGGGTGTAGAGGTGGGGGGAGAGGGAGATTATATACCTATCGCTACACTGTCACCAGCAGAAGACTCCTGCGTGACCGGGTAATCCCGTGATTTCTTGGGCGAGCGAACCAGCACACAAAACAGCACACAACACACAACAAACACACACAAACAACACACACAACACACACACACACACACACACACACACACACACGCGCGCGCGCGCGCGCGCGCA
>JABMCL010000188.1:2040000-2060000 GCA_018857735.1 Alviniconcha marisindica | reverse complement strand
GCAACAAAGTTGTCAAAAGCCCCAGTTCTGGTTACCTTAACCTTTTCCCCGAGACTGTTCTTCAGTGAAGGAAAACTGCAGGAAAATTAATAAATTGTTGGCAATGAAAGGGTTAAAGCCGCTGTCTTGGCTCTGCATTTTCTGCACCCACTGGCTTGACCCACTTTGACCCGCTTCTTAGTAAGTTAAAGGACCCGTCGACTCTTTTTCATCCACTTTTGAGTTTAGTTAAAGGACTTGTTGACAACCCCTTTTGACTCGCATTTGTTAGTCTGTTAAGTGAATTCTCGCCCCTTTTTGCCCGATGTTTGAATCTGTTTTTGTTTTACCCTTTTGACCCGTTTTTGAGTCAGACAAGAAGTTGACCCACGTTTTAGTGAGTCAAATGAGTTCACCCCCCCCCCCCCCCCCCCCCCCCGACCCCCCCCCCTTTTATTTTTTATTTTTTTATTTTTTTAGCACTCGGTTAAGTGAAAAGATTTGTCAACCGTTTTTGATCCTCCGCATTTGAGTGGTTTAAAAGAGATGTTGACCCTCTCAGTTCGACCCTTGAGTCGGTTAAAGGGGGGTTGTGACGACACGTTTGTGACTGACTGTTCAGTTTTCCTCGTCAGGTAAAGGGGGGTTGTTGTGACGATACGTTTGTGGCTGACTGTTCAGTTTTCCTCGTTCAGTTAAAGGGGGGTTGTCACCAGGCACGATACGTTTGTGTCTGACAGTTTTTTTCGCTCAGTTAAAGGGGGTTGTCACCATGCACGATACGTCAGTTTGTGACTGTTCAGTTTTCCTCGTCAGTTAAAGGGGGGTTGTCACCAGGCACGATACGTCAGTTTGTGACCGACTGTTCAGTTTTCCTCGTCAGTTAAAGGGGGTTGTCACCATGCATGATACGTCAGTGTGTGACTGATGTTCAGTTTTCTTCGTCAGTTAAAGGGGGTTGTCACCAGGCACGGTACATTTGTGACCGACTTCAGTTTTCCTTGTCACCATGCACGATACGTCAGTTTGTGACTGACTGTTGTTTTCCTCGTCAGTTAAAGGGGGTTGTCACCATGCACGATACGTCAGTTTGTGACTGACTGTTGTTTTCCTCGTCAGTTAAAGGGGGTTGTCACCAGGCACGATACGTCAGTTTGTGACTGACTTCAGTTTTCCTCGTCAGTTAAAGGGGGTTGTCACCAGGCACGATACGTCAGTTTGTGACTGACTGTTGTTTTCCTCGTCAGTTAAAGGGGGTTGTCACCATGCACGATACGTCAATTTGTGACTGACTGTTGTCTTCCTCGTCAGTTAAAGGGGGTTGTCACCAGGCACGATACGTCAGTTTGTGACTGACTGTTGTTTTCCTCGTCAGTTAAAGGGGGTTGTCACCATGCACGATACGTCAGTTTGTGACTGACTGTTGTCTTCCTCGTCAGTTAAAGGGGGTTGTCACCAGGCACGATACGTCAGTTTGTGACTGACTTCAGTTTTCCTCGTCAGTTAAAGGGGGGGTAGTCACCAGGCACAATACGTAAGTTTGTGATTGACTGTTCAGTTTTCTTCGTCAGTTTGGGGGGGGGGGGGGGGGTTGTCACCAGGCACGATACGTCAGTTTGTGACTGACTGTTCAGTTTCCTCGCTCAGTTAGAGAGGGAGTTGTCACCAGGCACGATACGATTCTGACCGACTTCAGTTTTCCTCAGGATCTCCGTTGAGAGGGGAAGGGTCAGCGGGAAGGATACAAGCTTCTGCAATTTGTCTTTTCAAGCTCCAGCTGACGTCACAGTTCTCGCACAGCCTGAGCCTGTTCGGTGGTGCTGCTCGTGCGACAGGTGTTCTTCTGATGCATACATGAACTGGCGCTGTACACAGGCTGTAATGTACATGAACTGACACTTTATACAGGCTGTAATGTACATGAACTGACACTGTGTACAGGCTGTAATGTACATGAACTGGCGCTGTATACAGGCTGTAATGTACATGAACTGACACTGTATACAGGCTGTAATGTACATGAACTGACACTTTATACAGGCTGTAATGTACACGAACTGACACTGTAAACAGGCTGTAATGTACATGAACTGACACTGTGTACAGGCTGTAATGTACACGAACTGACACTGTATACAGGCTGTAATGTACACGAACTGACACTGTAAACAGGCTGTAATGTACATGAACTGACACTGTGTACAGGCTGTAATGTACATGAACTGACACTGTGTACAGGCTGTAATGTACATGAACTGACACTGTGTACAGGCTGCAGTGTACATGAACTGACACTGTGTACAGGCTGTAGTGTACATGAACTGACACTGTGTACAGGCTGTAGTGTACATGAACTGACACTGTGTACAGGCTGTAACGTACATGAACTGACACTGTGTACAGGCTGTAACGTACATGAACTGACACTGTGTACAGGCTGTAACGTACATGAACTGACACTGTATACAGGCTGTAACGTACATGAACTGACACTGTATACAGGCTGTAATGTACATGAACTGACACTGTGTACAGGCTGTAATGTACATGAACTGACACTGTGTACAGGCTGTAATGTACATGAACTGACACTGTGTACAGGCTGTAATGTACATGAACTGACACTGTGTACAGGCTGTAATGTACATGAACTGACACTGTGTACAGGCTGTAATGTACATGAACTGACACTGTATACAGGCTGTAATGTACATGAACTGACACTGTATACAGGCTGTAATGTACATGAACTGACACTGTGTACAGGCTGTAATGTACATGAACTGGCACTGTACACAGGCTGTAACATACATGTACTGGCACTGTACACAGGCTGTAACGTACATGAACTGGCGCTGTACATAGGATGTAACGTACATGTCCTGGCGCTGTACACAGGCTGTAACGTACATGAACTGCCACTGTACACAGTCTGTAACATACACGTACTGTCAGTATATACAAGCACTCGGTGGTGGTTAGGCCTAGTTTTCTTGTTTAAAAAAAATATGTTTTATCTGGTTCTTTCAAATGTGTCGTTGTTATATAAGAGAATGCCGATATCACAAAGGATAGTCATGCTGACTAAGTCATCTTTGTAAACTACATGCCGTTGAACTAAACTGATGACTTAGCGATACGTCTTTTTGTGATAAAATGTTTAACCCATGTCACAACACACACACACACACACACACACACCACACACTCTCTCTCTCTCTCTCTCTCTCTCTCTCTCTCTCCTCTCTCTCTCTCCTCTCCTCTCTCTCCACACACACACACCTCTCTCACAGTGTCAGTGTGTGGTGTGTGTGTGTGTGGTGTGTGTGTGTGTGTGTGTGTGTGTGTGTGGGTGGAGAGACATCCACACTAACACTACACACACACACCACACACACACACACACACACACACAACACACACACACACACACAACACAACACACCACATTCTCTCTCTCTCTCTCTCTCTCTCTCTCGTCTCTCTCTCTCTCTCTCTCTCTCTCTCTCTCACACACACACACAAACCACACACACACACACACACACACACAACCCCACACACACACACACACACACATACTTTCCCCCTCGATAACACACAACACACTACCACACACGCTCACACACAACACACACACACACACACACACACACACACACACACACACCACACACAACACACACACACACCACTCATACTACACTCACTCACTCACCACTCACTCACACACACAACACACACACACACAACACACACACCACCACACACACACACTCTCTCTCCCCTTCTCTCTCTCCCCTTCTTCTCTTCTCACACAACACCACACCCCATCCCACGTCAGTGTGGGTGTGTGTGTGTGGTGTGTGTGTGGCATACACACACCAACACACACACACAAAACACACACACACACACACACACACACCCCACACACAACAAACCACAACTTCTCTCTCTTCTCTTTTCTCTTCTCTCTCTCTCCTCTCTCTCTTTCTCCTCCCCTCAACACACCACACACACACCACACCCCACACACACACACACACACACACACACACACACATACTTTCCCCCTCTCTCCTCACACACACCACCCACACACACAACACACACACACACACACTGACCACTGACTACACACACACACACACACACACACACACACACACACACACACACACACACACACACACACATTAACAAGCAAGTCAGCCTCACAAGTAATTAGCAAGAAGAACTTAAACAAACCAAGTGTGGAGAGATCCACTTCAGTAGCCGGCAGAGTCAACAGCCGTGTCCTGGCAGCGCACACACACTCCACACAAGTGTTGCGGCTTCTCGCCGGCCCGCGGAGCATTGAGACTGGCTTCCAGCCATCGGGCCCCAGGTGAAGACTAACACTAACTCGGACCTCGCCGTTAGTGGTCAATGTTTACTGACGCTAACACAAACTTGTCGCCACGCTCGGTGCGACTATCTATACCACTGCAAACATGCAAACATCTCGCTGACCCAAATTTTTTGGGGGGTGGGTCGGTGGGTGGGTGCTGGGCCGGGGAGGACTTGTTTGATTCTCCCTCTCCAACCAACCCCTCTCTTCCTCCCCGTTCTCTCTTTCTCTGTCTCTCTCTCTGTCTCTCTGTTTTCTGTCTTTTTCTCTGTCTTCTCTCCTTTTCTTTTTCTCTCTCTCTCTCTTTTCTCTCTCTCTCTCTTTTTCTCTTCCCCCCCCTCTCTGCGTCGGGCGGACGGACAGGAAGAACTGAGAAAGAGGGGGTTTTCGAATGACTGGCATTGCCATTGCAGTGATTGGGCATTTGAGGGGGGTTTTTTTCCCTCGTTACCCATTCAATTCCACCCAGTTTTCCTGACTTACAGATTGCCTGCGCGAGTGAAAAAGGACCCCATTTTAAATTTTTTTTTCCTTCCCCCCTTTCCCCCCTCCCCCCCCCCCCCCCCCTGCCCTGCACCCTTTTAAAAGTCTTTTTTCTTCTCCATTCTCGCTTTACAACTTAATGAGCTATTGCTGTGTTGTCAGTCCCAAACAAGTTCAGTTGTTGCCCGTAACTGCATGGTAGGGACAAAAAGAAGAAGAAAGTTCAGTATCGGGGAACTGAGCAAAAGACTTTAAAGGAGAACCAGACGCAAGATAGTCTGAAAACGTAGAGCACGTGCAAACATTTCCACCTGCAGACTTCATTTGGTTTTCCTAGCGGCATTACATGTTTACAGAGTTACTCAGTTTTCGCTCCGAATTTCAGCTCCTCAGGGCGCAGCCATGTTGGTTCGCTCTTTACCAACGAAGAGCAGAAAAGGAATGGCTCGTGACGTATTTGATCCTTTTTGCCACGTAAGCCCGTCTTGTGCATGACGTCACCGAGACAGACTGCTGGGCACGCAAGATCGTGTTTTCGCGACTTTCGAACGGCGGTTTTTATCAGCCAGGACCGGAAATCCAGCGGGAAAATTTCCGGGTGTCTATTTTTCAGTCCCTTGCTATCGACAGGCCCCAGTCAATGTTACAGGCCCTTCTGTAGTGTGAGCCGTTTTGGCCTAGCGGTAAGGCGTTGGGCTGGTAAGCAGAGGGACCTCGGTTCAAATCTGCTTCGGCTCTCCTTTCTCTTCAAAAGCTGTGGTCTGTGGACACTGTCTTGTGACTTTGTCCCTCACAGTTATGAAACATTAAAATGGCTCTCATCGCTGCCATCTTAATGCAGAAGTCATTCTGGTGGTGACAGTGTGGCGATAGGTATATAATCTCCCTCTTCCCCACTCCATACCCCCCCCCCCCCATTCTCCCCGTCCCTAATAAGTCTCATGGTTTCTGTGGACGTTAAGCACCATGTTTACTTCTGTAGCGTTTTCTCCGCTTGCGCCAGACAGGCGTCAGCTGAGCTAGCTTAGTTCAACGTGCACGTGCAGCGAGGCCGGTGTTTTGTGCCGCAAGCCTGCAGTGCAATCCCGCAACAGCCCGCTTCAGGCTAATCAGTGTTGAAGGGATGCCAGTTCCACTTAACCACTGATACGGGTTGCGGGGGGGGGGGGGGGGAGGGAGGGGCGTACATAACCAGCTGGATCCATTCGTTGTCTTATCAAAAGTTGCTAACTTATGGGGCTGGCACAGTTCCGGACATGTTAAATGATGTTAACGTCTGTCTGTCTGTCTGTCTGTCTGTCTGTCTGTCTCTCTCTCTCTCTCTCTCTCTCTCTCTCTCTCTCTCTCTCTCTCTCTCTCTCTCTCTCTCTCTCTCTCGCCATCGTCTGTCAGAGGGAATTTGTAAGAAGGTTGCGTGTCCTTTCTCTTGACTTCTTTGCACTCCCCCCACCCCCCCACCCTCCCACCCCCCACTTTCTGTAAAAAAAAAAGATTATTCATTCATTCACTCTGGGTGCTCTGAATCTCTTCTCGTGTTTGAAGCTAAGACCAGACTTTGTTGTTGTCGTTGTCGTTGTTTGGCGGCGGTGGGTAACGGTGAACTGGTCCGTCGTTTTGCACGTGCCTCGTCCTTCCCGTAGCTTTCGCTCGGCTCTGTGTTTTTCGGTCCTGAGCGGGGCTGGGATCTTCAGGCGGGTACCTCAGTGTTAGGGATTCGTAGTCAGGTTTTCTCTCCCCGGATGTGTGTGTGTGTGTGGTGTGGTGTGTGGTGTGTGTGTGTTGTGTGTGGTGAGAGAGAGAGAGAGGGGGGGGGGGGGACGGAGACTCACGTGTGTGTGTGTGTTTTGTTTGTGTGTGTGTTTGGGGGTGTGGGTGGTGTGGTGTGGGCGTGGTGGTGGAGTGTTGCGTGCATGGGCGGGAGCGTTAAGGGTTTTTATAGCACGGGGGGTGTGGGTGGGGTGTGGGCGGTGGGCGCGCGTGGTGCTTCGTGCGTGCGTGCGGGTGGTGGTGGGTGTGTGGGTGTGCGGCAGTGTGCGCGCACGCGTTCGTATGTTTGATAGCACGGTTGTGTGTGTGTGTGTGCAGGTTGTGCGTTCGTGCGTGGTGCCGGGGTGTGTGTGTGTGTGTGGTGTGTGGTTATGCGGTGTGTGTGTGTGTGTGGGGGTGTGTGTGAGAGAGGGGAGAGAGGAGGAAAAGAGAGAGAGAGAGGCTCACGGGTGGGGGGTGTTGTGTGTGGGGGTTTGTGGGGTGTTTTTTACAGAAATGCACTCACAAAAATTCCACGGTCACCTGTGTTAACCATTTATACAAGGAGATAAAAACGTACAAAGGGTCAGAATTAAAACTTTTTTATGTAGAAAGAAAACAAAACAATGAGTAAACTGTTAGCATATGCTGCCCTGTTCAAGCAGCAGAAGGACAGAGACGGGTACGTTACTTTACAGGAGCATATAATTACATATTATAAGACGAGGCAACTTTTAAACACAGACTTTTTCTTTCAGTCTTGCGGAGCGGGTACGCAAGTCTTTGTGCAACAGTGCTACGTCCATTTCCTACACAAATAAATAAAATAATTAATGACACAATAACTGTTCTTAATTTTAAATTACAAAAGCAGCGGATTACTTCATAGCAGCAACAAAACCAACCAACCAAACAAACAAACAAACAAAAAACGACAACAACAAATCGAGTGACCTTTCTGTCATAGCGTCCCTTGCACACACGTTAGTCAGTAACTGGATTTTAACGTCCCGTCAACCGCACAGGGTCACTTCGGGACAAGCATGCGCATTTCAAAATCTTCTCGTGTGTAAACCCTCTCAAATCACTGCTACATCATCAACCCATACACAGTTGTAAAACAAAACGAGCGTACACATACACATCGGTTTGTCGAACGTTAGCACGGCTTGCGTACGTTACGTCGCTAACTCCTGGGCGGATGGGGAGGGCGGTGGGGCGGGGGAAAATGGGGCAAGGGGTTGGGAGCGGAGGGGGGGGGGGGGGGGGGGGGGGGGGGGGGGGGGGGGTGTCAGAGGTCAAAGGAGGGAACACGCAGCCGCTTAACCGTGTAAGAAATTCCTGTCAGAGAGACGAGGGCGAAAGAGGCCCGAAAGGCGTGCAGTGGCTGTCCACGTTGCATCGACTGGGGGTCGGACAGACGTGTTAAAGGTGCAGTGGCTGTCCACGTTGCATCGACTGGGGGTCGGACAGACGTGTTAAAGGCGTGCAGTGGCTGTCCACGTTGCATCGGCTGGGGGTCGGACAGACGTGTTAAAGGTGCAGTGGCTGTCCACGTTGCATCGACTGGGGGTCGGACAGACGTGTTAAAGGCGTGCAGTGGCTGTCTACGTTGTTGCATCGACTGGGGGTCGGACAGACGTGTTAAAGGCGTGCAGTGGCTGTCCACGTTGCATCGACTGGGGGTCGGACAGACGTGTTAAAGGTGCAGTGGCTGTCCACGTTGCATCGGCTGGGGGTTGGACAGACGTGTTAAAGGCGTGCAGTGGCTGTCCACGTTGCATCGACTGGGGGTCGGACAGACGTGTTAAAGGTGCAGTGGCTGTCCACGTTGCATCGACTGGGGGTCGGACAGACGTGTTAAAGGCGTGTAGTGGCTGTCCACGTTGCATCGGCTGGGGGTCGGACAGACGTGTTAAAGGTGCAGTGGCTGTCCACGTTGCATCGACTGGGGGTCGGACAGACGTGTTAAAGGCGTGCAGTGGCTGTCCACGTTGCATCGACTGGGGGTCGGACAGACGTGTTAAAGGCGTGCAGTGGCTGACCACGTTGCATCGACTGGGGCGGCTGGGGGTCGGACAGACGTGTTAAAGGCGTGTAGTGGCTGTCCACGTTGCATCGGCTGGGGGTCGGACAGACGTGTTAAAGGCGTGCATTGGCTGTCCACGTTGCATCGGCTGGGGGTCGGACAGTCGTGTTAAAGGCGTGCAGTGGCTGTCCACGTTGCATCGGCTGGGGGTCGGACAGACGTGTTAAAGGTGCAGTGGCTGTCCACGTTGCATCGGCTGGGGGTCGGACAGACGTGTTAAAGGCGTGCAGTGGCTGTCCACGTTGCATCGGCTGGGGGTCGGACAGACGTGTTAAAGGTGCAGTGGCTGTCCACGTTGCATCGGCTGGGGGTCGGACAGACGTGTTAAAGGCGTGTAGTGGCTGTCCACGTTGCATCGGCTGGGGGTCGGACAGACGTGTTAAAGGCGTGCAGTGGCTGTCCACGTTGCATCGGCTGGGGGTCGGACAGTCGTGTTAAAGGCGTGCAGTGGCTGTCCACGTTGCATCGGCTGGGGTTCGGACAGACGTGTTAAAGGCGTGCAGTGGCTGTCCACGTTGCATCGACTGGGGGTCGGACAGACGTGTTAAAGGCGTGTAGTGGCTGTCCACGTTGCATCGCTGGGGTTCGGACAGACGTGTTAAAGGCGTGCAGTGGCTGTCCACGTTGCATCGGCTGGGGGTCGGACAGTCGTGTTAAAGGCGTGCAGTGGCTGTCCACGTTGCATCGGCTGGGGTTCGGACAGACGTGTTAAAGGCGTGCAGTGGCTGTCCACGTTGCATCGGCTGGGGGTCGGACAGACGTGTTAAAGGCGTGCAGTGGCTGTCCACGTTGCATCGGCTGGGGGTCGGACAGACGTGTTAAAGGTGCAGTGGCTGTCCACGTTGCATCGGCTGGGGGTCGGACAGACGTGTTAAAGGCGTGTAGTGGCTGTCCACGTTGCATCGGCTGGGGGTCGGACAGACGTGTTAAAGGCGTGCAGTGGCTGTCCACGTTGCATCGGCTGGGGGTCGGACAGACGTGTTAAAGGTGCAGTGGCTGTCCACGTTGCATCGGCTGGGGGTCGGACAGACGTGTTAAAGGCGTGCAGTGGCTGTCCACGTTGCATCGGCTGGGGGTCGGACAGACGTGTTAAAGGCGTGCAGTGGCTGTCCACGTTGCATCGGCTGGGGGTCGGACAGACGTGTTAAAGGCGTGCAGTGGCTGTCCACGTTGCATCGGCTGGGGGTCGGACAGACGTGTTAAAGGCGTGCAGTGGCTGTCCACGTTGCATCGGCTGGGGGTCGGACAGACGTGTTAATGGCGTGCAGTGGCTGTCCACGTTGCATCGACTGGGGGTCGGACAGACGTGTTAATGGCGTGCAGTGGCTGTCCACGTTGCATCGACTGGGGGTCGGACAGACGTGTTAAAGGCGTGCAGTGACTGGAGGTCGCACAGACGTGTTGGCGCACCGACACCTGTGATTAGCAAGACGCGAGCGTTGACGACGGGAGCGGCGATTAAGGTGTATGATGGATGCCCCGACGAGGGCCGGAGGTTAAGGCGGAGTTAATGAGGCGGGCGACTGCCTGACTAGATCACCTGGAGATGACTGCACGGCCGCGCGCACTCGTGCATAAATAATTAGCAACGAGATATCACCACCACCCCCTACCATAGGCAAGTTTTAGGCATCTCCGCTGTCCGAAGATGCTAGCATGAAAAAGAAGGAATTGCTTCACGGGTCTGTCAGTTTTGTGTTCGGCTCTTAAGCGTAAAATGGGGATGAATACGTGAGGCAGACAAAACAAACTGCTGGTAGGCTGTGTTTTTTTTAGTTGATGTTTGAAATTAGCGTAGAACAGATGCCATTTTTTTTCAGCATTACACAAAAGTAAATTACAAAGTAGAGTACAGCAGTTTTTTGTTTTTTTTTAATTTGAAAAAGGAGATCGAATTTATTTGAAAGAGGAAACCGATTTTATTTGAAAGAGGAAACCGATTTTATTTGCAAGAGGAAACCGATTTATTTGAAAGAAGAAACCGATTTTATTTGCAAGAGGAAACTGATTTTATTTGAAAGAGGAAACCGAACGCTAGGCCACAGCGGTGCTTCCGGCATACGTATGCAAAAAGGTCACATGCGCACGTTAACGATCCATTAGTCCACGTCAGAGTTGGGTGAGTTACGGACACTAAAACAAGGCAGCAAGCGCTAAAAACACCTGAGTGCAATGAGTCGCATGGACAGCGGAGAGCAGCGGTCTATAAAAGCGACCAATCATCATCATCATCAGTCCCATTCTGAAGCCTAAATGGAATATCTGGCCATTAGAGGCAAAGAGGGGGGATAAACAGGATAAATGAATAATAAAAACAAAGCAATAATCATAATAAGCAATTGCTCATAAAAACAAAGCAATAATCATAATAAGCAATTGCTCCTAACCTGACAATAAACCACTGCGCGCGGACACGATCGCAACGAACAGTCAGAGCAGGCTTACACCTGAGACCAGTACACGGTAATCACAAACCCAAACACTACGTTACAAATGCCTGCACTCACACCAACAGCAAAACGGCAACAAAAGCGCCCCCCCCAACACTCAACACACACACACACACACACACACCGGCTTATGCGCAAACATCCGGTGATGTAAATGGAAGAACAGAAGGGAAAGATAGGGAGGAAAGCAGGTTATGGAAGAACACGACGGAGAAAAATAAAAGTATGAAGATATATAAATATATTATCCCATCAGAAATTTTCGACGTTATGTTAAGAATTCACAAAATGTACATTTCTTTTCCTTCCAGCAACGTGTTGACAGCATCCTCATGATAATTATAACAATTTACATCAGCATCGATCGATAACGACATCGGCAGTAAACGGTTGAACAGATGTCGGCAACAGGCTGTGACAAGTAGAGCAGACAGAGAGTGGTCACGGAAGACTTCAAAAACGATCTAGCCGGCACCAGTGCCAGCACAGTGGTATACAACCTTACAGAGTGGTATACAACCTTACAGTGTGGTATACAACCTTACAGAGTGGTATGCAACCTTACAGAGTGATATACAACCTTACAAAGTGGTATACGACCTTACAGAGTGGTATACGACCTTACAGAGTGGTATACAACCTTACAGAGTGGTATACAACCTTACAGAGTGGTATACGACTTTGCCTGCCACTTTGAGACAAGTGCGTTACAGAGTGGTATACCATCTTGCCTGGTACTTTGTACCACTTTGAGACAACTACCTTACCATCTTCCTGGCACTTCGTACCACGTTGAGACATGTGCTTTACAGAGTGGTATACGACCTTGCCTGGTACTTTGTACCACTTTGAGACAACTCCGTTACAAAGTGGTATACGACCTTGCCTGGTACTTTGTACCGCGTTGAGACAACAACTGAGTCCACTTGCCCAGTCTGCTCATCTTCCAACCACATATAAAATACATACACCACATCACAGAAACCATTTTACATTCACTGATTAAACAGACTACTCCTCTCCGTTTAAAAAACGGTTGCACAACGGATATCATTTTATTACGTGTGATTAGAACAACAAGATATAGATATATATCACTGCTGAATAATATGTATTTTCAAAGGCTAAATGTGTTCGGCCAATTGATTCAGGGCACGCTTATAGCTCACCACCTGTGAGAGATGTGCATACAAAGTCATCGCCAGCGAACATCTACAACACTTAGTTCATTATGGCCAACGTGCAGTTGACGCAAATCCGCATCACCTGTCAGGGTTACAGCGAAAAAGCGAGGTGGGGGTCGTAATGTCCAACTAGCAGACGAAATAATGTTAATCAGCATTATCTCCCCTATAGTGATATTTGCACATGCGCCGGTACTAAGCAGCTTGATACACACAAAACATGCGCAGTGACACTAACGGGGAAACGTCCACCTAACCCTGATCCGGAGATGCAGCGGACAGAGCTGGTGGAGGACACCAAGGCCTTGATGGTGCAAGACACCCAACGCCTTGATGGTGCAAGACACCAAAGCCTTGATGGTGCACGACACCAAAGCCTTGATGGTGCAAGACACCAAAGCCTTGATGGTGCAAGACACCAAAGCCTTGATGGTGCACGACACCAAAGCCTTGATGGTGCACGACACCAAGCCTTGAGTGCAGACACGAAAGCACCTTGATGGTGCAGACACCAAAGCCTTGATGGTGCAGAACACCAAAGCCTTGATGGTGCAAGACACCAAAGCCTTGATGGTGCAAGACACCAAAGCCTTGATGGTGCACGACACCAAAGCCTTGATGGTGCAAGACACCAAAGCCTTGATGGTGCAAGACACCAAAGGGGTGGGGGCGGTGGGTAGCGTCAGTGAGTTACGAGAATAAACGCCCAGTGCAGCAACGTACGTGACCTATACAACACGTGACAACGCCCACGTCGACCCGTGACATCCCGGGAGACAACTCGGCGTCAACGAATTTAGCCTACAAACAAACCCTGCCTAACCTGTACCCCCCTTCCTCCCTCCAAGCCCCCCCCCCCCCCCTGCCGCCCTCTCCTCCATCCCATCTGACTGTATGAGCTTTTATTTGTCGTCTTATCTATTCTCCCTCTATGATCTTTTATTTGTATTCCTATCTTTTCTCCCGCTATGGTCTTTTATTTGTATTCTTATCTATTCTCTTTTATTCTTATCTACTCTCCCTGTAATGTTTTTTTTTTTTTTTATTCTTATCTACTCTCCCTCTATGATCTACTACTTTTTAAATTCTCCCTCCCATAAATATCTAGCTTGCTTTCAAGGATACAAGGGCATTAAATCCACCATAACATCCATAAATATATCTCCACTACAGCATCCAAAGTTCAGATTCTTAGCCTGGTTTTATTAGTATCGGTACAACTCCCTCGCACTTCTCACTTAGAACACAGTATAAATGTGCCTTTGCTTAGTACAGCATCACACGCTCCGTAACGAAATGACGAGGCCTACACTGAAAACTCTGGCTAACCCAGACTTTACCGGTGAAACTCGGCCGTTTGAAGTTGGTTGAGTGTTGCTTTACGTCCACAGAAACCGTAGGCTTATTAGGGACGGGAGCCCAGGACGGCCACCTCGACTTTCACACAGCTCCTGAGCTCTGCCGTTTGAAGTTATGCAATTTTTGTCCCTTATTCATAAATTCACTGAGGGCCGTCGGTGGTGTGACACGCAAACATCATACCCTGAGAAACGCACGCTCCCAGTCCGACCCCTGCCTACTAACTATGAAAGGAAAGATGTTGAATCTGCATAAATAGCACTGCAGCTGAAGAGCCCTTTCTCTCTGGTTCTTTCAGTGCGTTTTGATGACACTTTTCTTTCACAGATGTTAGCAGAGCGCAGTGTTGATGCTTTCACCAGCGAGATGAGAAGCGGGACTGAGGGGACAGTGTGGAAGGAAAAACGGAAAGAGTGTTTTTAGTGTTGAATCGCTCGCTCATCTGCACCGTGGGAATGGCTCTTGTTATTCGCCTACCTGCACTCGAAGTTTATCTTTCATCGGTACAGCTTCAGGCAGAAACAAATCCTCTACATATTATGGCAGAAAAATGGCATATATATACACGGAAGGTGGCCAGTGAGTATTTATTTGACCCGGCAAAAGTTCCGGTTCGAATTATTCACCGCAATGAAGTTCCGATTCAGACCGGAAGCTGACATGGCAGAGTCGGTCAGGCTCGGCCAGCCTGGACCACACACCTGCACTGTTGAATATAACAATGCTGTGCATTCAGCATCACCGTGAGACTGAGTTCTCAAGCTGGTGGCATTTTTCAAAAGAAACAAATGGCAGTTTGTAAAAAATAAAAAATAAAAAATAAATAAATATATATATATATATATATATATATATATAAAATCTGCGTTTTTGTTAACTGCGGGAAACTAAATTAATGTCGACGGATAAGACATCCAAGTAAGCCCGAGTCCTTATTTGTAGTCTTAGAGTGTGCTGAATACTCGAGTCACAGATTACACCATCACGTTTGCCGCAAGCAAAACCCTTCACTGTCCAAATAACAGTTCAGCTGACTGAACTAAGTAACAGCAGGGCGTTCTCGCCATGGCCGGGTGTGTGCCTGGCGACTTGTTGAAATTAAACAAGGCCAACGGGCCTATTTTACTGGGGCTGTCAGCTAATAATGGTGAACAGATAAAGTGGAGAAGGCGCACGAACTGGCCTCGATTCAAGCCGTAGATTTACACCACCCACATTCTCCACACACAAAAACATATCGCCACATTGCTGAATCAGACAAAGTTCACCACAGAACTCTTTTATATGTAGTACAAATATAAGATTCTGAACAAAATATATAACAGTGAGATTACATTTCGCGGTTTTTAGCGCTGCACAGAAAGTACCGAAATCGCCTTTCTGCACCGTTAAACATACATGTTTCACACAACAGCAAAAATGAAAACTAAGAGGGTCTCAAGAAATTGAGACAACTACAGGACTCGTCACACCAGAACGGTTGCGATAGTGGCAGTTCAAAGCAAGAGCTCACAGAGGCCTGGCACTGGTCAGTGCTTTCTTGTCGGCATCGCCGCCTGTGCTGTGTGTTAACGGACCTAAATCATACCGACCAGTAAAACTCCTGTGTTACTCAAGTCGCAACCCTTGCAACGTTGCTCGTGTGTGGCTGGCCCTTAACTAAACGTATCATGCATCAACTCAAACCACTTCACAACACCCCAACGCTATACGTCACAAGTCCTGCCTTTGTTGGCGGACAGAAATACAGTCAGACTATTCTCCTCTGTGCGATAACTCGTTCAAAAACAATGTCACAATGTCGGTTACGTTTGTGCTCACAATGCCATAGTGTTGGTTACGTTCGAGCGATAACTCGTTCATAAACAATGCCGTAATGTCGGTTTCGTTCATGTTGACAATGCCACTGTGTCGGTTACGTTCGTGCAATAACTCTCAAACAAACAATGCCACTGTGTCGGTGTCGGTTACGTTCGTGCAATAACTCTCAAACAAACAATGCCACTGTGTCGGTTACGTTCGTGCAATAACTCTCAAACAAACAATGCCACTGTGTCGGTGTCGGTTACGTTCGTGCAATAACTCTCAAACAAACAATGCCACTGTGTCGGTTACGTTCGTGCAATAACTCTCAAACAAACAATGCCACTGTGTCGGTGTCGGTTACGTTCGTGCGATAACTCTCAAACAAACAATGCCACTGTGTCGGTTACGTTCGTGCAATAACTCTCAAACAAACAATGCCACTGTGTCGGTGTCGGTTACGTTCGTGCGATAACTCTCAAACAAACAATGCCACTGTGTCGGTTACGTTCGTGCAATAACTCTCAAACAAACAAAGCCACTGTATCGGTTACGTTCGTGCAATAACTCTCAAACAAACAATGCCACTGTGTCGGTTACGTTCCTGCGATAACTCGTCAACAAACAATGCCACTGTGTCGGTTACGTTCATGCGATAACTCGTCCACAAACAATGCCACTGTGTCGGTTACGTTCGTGCGGTAACTCGTCAACAAACAATGCCACTGTGTCGGTTGTCGGTTACGTTCGTGCGATAACTCGTCCACAAACAATGTCAAAGTGTCGTCTGCGTTCGCAGTTCTTTAGCCTGAAACTCGCAGGACAAATCCACACAAACACCATCTCTGCTTTGTCCGCTCCGAGTGCTGACGACGGTCAGCGTGAAGTGGGAAGAAGGCAGCTACGCCGTGCGCTCGACCCTCCTCCATCGTCTACTGACAGCAAAATTATGCACGTGGTCAAACAAACCCTTGGAGGACTTGCCCAAACATACCTAAAGTCTAGCCGTGTAATTTGAAAATTTCATTTGAGTTCTTATCAAATTTATCACCTCGCTGTTATTGATCAAACACGCGTAACCCTTTGCTAACCGCCCCATGTTATCTCTCTCTCTCTCCACACACACACACACACACACACACACACACACACACACACACACACACACACACTCCAAAGTAAATACTGTGAAATAATTCTAATTTAGCTCAACTTCGTCACCGTGATTTTTTTCTCCATTTTGTTTTTACCTGACATATCTTAGACACACAAAACCTCAATAAGGACCTCTCCTCACTAAACACAACGAAATTATCAGATTTAAAAAAAGGATTAAAACAAACTTGGCGTCCGTTTAACTGTGGCACAGACAGCCCAAGGACAGGTCAAATATTTCTTCTGCGTTCACGGGCCTGTTGATGGTGGCAGGATCAGGTTAAACTCGTTCGCTTATTCCACAACATCGCACAACCCGCTTCCTCCCTGCAGCTAACAGTTCAGTTCAGTATCCACCGCCTCACCAAAGTTTACTGTGACCCCCCAACCCCCAACCCCACCTCCCACCCCCTGACAGGGTCCGTCGTGTGTACCTCGTACTTTGAGCTGCTTACCTACCACGCTGTAGCTCCCCCCAGGGCTTGGGGAGAAGTCTACATGTTACAATTCTGACAAGCTTCCCACTGAACCCTCGGGGAAACAGAGTAGGCCCTGATTGAATCCAAAACCTGAATCCAGGTTCTCATCCGGCAGTATGCCTTGAACTCGCCAGAGTCCTCTCCGTCGCTTCAAAAGGGAGTATTTAAAGGCAACCGTATTCACATATACACGTCATAGTTCAGGAGCTGTGTGAGAGTCGAGGTGGCCGTCCTGGGCTGTCCGTCCTTACGAGCCTTCCGTGGACGTAAAGCTATATTGAACCATGCTTCGGCATTGGTCTCAGCTTGTCCCTAATATGTCAACTGACATCTGAGGACATTAAGCAACACTACCTACCTATGTATACACGCCCCCCTCCCCCCCCATACACACCCTCTCTCCCCCCAGCCCTGCCCCCCCCCCCCCCCCCCCACCGACACACACACACATTCCTATATATATCAAAGTTCAAAATTGTTTGTTTCCGTTCGGCTGTGGCAACGATACGGTAGTCCGAACTGGAATCTCTGACGTCAACAAGAACGCCAACTTTTCGTTCAGCACTGGCAGCGGTTCAGCAGAAAATCTGACAACATCGTCCAGTAAAACACCAAGGTACTTTCCGTTTAACCGCTTCGACGACTCAGCAATTGTTCAAAGCCCGAATTGGAATCGGCCGTGGCAGCACCGAGCAGTTCAAAAAGGAACCACCATCGTCCACACCAGCATCCGCTACAACATCCACTTTCCGATCGACCAGTCCACCGACTCCGCAGTCCAACCTCGGAACAACGTCAAAAATCTGAAGCTTCAAATCGCCCGTGGAAGCTTTACAGCAGTTCCAACTGGCAACAACCGTAACTACAACAAAAATCTGAAGCTTCAAATCGCCCGTGGAAGCTTTACAGCAGTTCCAACTGGCAACAACCGTAACTACAACAAAAATCTGAAGCTTCAAATCGCCCGTGGAAGCTTTACAGCAGTTCCAACTGGCAACAACCGTAACTACAACAAAAATCTAAAGTTTCCTTTCATCCGTGGCCAAAACAACAGCAACAACAACAACTGTTCAGCAGTCCAGAATGGAGCCACCATCGTCCACACACACAAAACAGCACCTAGTTTCCGTTCAGCTGCGGAACAGACCAAGTGAACCTCGGCTCGGCCTCCAGCATGAAGTACTTCTTCTTGGATTCCGGCAGGGGCGTGGTCTCCCTTTTCTCGCTCCAGTGGTACACGATCTCCTGGTCCGACGGGCAGGTCTTCCGGAAGGTGTCGTTGCTGTAGGCCGTCGCCAGGTAGCGCCACAGTGACGTCAGGCGCTGGGGGATGTGAAGGTCCTTAAAGGCGTAGGCCGCGACCCGGATGTGCTGTAGTTTGGGCAGCATGAGGCAGTCCAGGTGAGTGATGGAGTCGCCGCAGAGGTAGCGAGTACCTGCACACAGGTAATCATCGTCATCCTTATCATCGTCAACGTCAGCATCAGCAGCAGCGTCACGATAATGCAGGCATAAATATATACATATACGCTGGCGTGTGTATATAAGCATGCTCCTAATCTTATTAGGACGTAATGGCAGCAACAAATAAATTAAAACGTTTTGGATTTTAACGTCCCGTAAACCGCACTGGGTCACCTCGGGACGGTTTATGAAAGTAATCTCCGCTGTGATACCCCACTTCCTCACCACTTTAACGGCGCTGTATCAATAAACAGACAGAGCTCAAACCACTTTACAACAGATAATGACAACATCACTGAGTGCTACAATTCTTTCCAATGGCAAGCGTATGTTAGTTTGGCTGGGTCGGTTACATGCTGCTAATGCCGGTTCCAAGTGTTTGAACCTCTGCACACACTCCACCGGGGCCCCCTCCCCAAGTGTGTAGGGCACATGTCCTACTGATGTACAAAGTTCCACAGCCATGAACGATTCGGTACCTGCACTTCGCCTTCGGGCATTTCAGTTAAAGGGTTTTCGTCACGTCGCTGACAGTAACCGTACAACAGGAATCTGAACACAGCAAGCACGTATGTTATATTTCCCGTCATTCTGGCTGGAGTCGGTCACATGCTGGTGATGACGGTCGCAATAGTGAACCTCTGACACAGTTCGACTGTCGAGGCCTGGCATGGAGGGTGGGGAAAAAAGTGTCTTTGCATCGTTTCTCGACTGACCAGAAGATCGCGAGTTCGTGGGGGAAAAAAATGCGTTTTGGGGCATCCTACAGCACGAGCAACAGCTTATTGCTTGTTGCCAGACACATTCTGACTACGGGCCTCCAAAAATGTCTTTAAAGTTGGCAGTGTAAAATTCGCAAATTCACTGTCACCGCCTTCCATTGTAAAGAAAGTACGCACCGGAAGTAAAAGCAGCCAAGGGACTTAAGCGATGCCGGGCAAAAGTCAAGGGAGTTAACAACCCCGCCCGAACCGCCCAATAACGGCCTGGTATAAGCGTTACGGCCAGCGTCTCTGAAAATCGGTTTCTGCAGACCACACCTTATGCAGGGCGTATCAGCAAGAAGTTCCAATCCCTACACACCGATGGCAGCGGTAATGTTAATACAACTGTGGACTTGATCAGCTCTGCGAATTTCGTGACGGCCAATGGTACTGGCGGGGACGCGTCGGGAAAAGGTTAAAGAATGTCATGAGCGCAAAACTGAACAGCGTGTCAGGACAGAAAAGGCACTCATTTCTATACTACACAAAGGTAGGTCTGTACATACATCCCACATGCGCTAGGCCGTAAAGCCCCAGCCCTGAAGAACAAACCCTGACCCTCTGGACAAACTACACCCCCACCACACCGTCAGTCAATCCGCTGCCTTCAAAGCCTCCGCCAATGCAAAATTCATATCACAGCTCGCCTTTC
>JABMCL010000188.1:2017500-2035000 GCA_018857735.1 Alviniconcha marisindica | reverse complement strand
ACAAGGCGCATAGTCCTACACTGTGACAAAGTGGCAGATCAAGGCACATAGTCCTACACTGTGACAAAACAAGGCACATAGTCCCACACTGTGACAAAGTGGCAAAACAAGGCACATAGCCCTACACTGTGACAAAGTGGCAGAACAAGGCACATAGTCCTACACTGTGACAAAGTGGCAGAACAAGGCACATAGTCCTACACTGTGACAAAATGGCAAAACAAGGCAGTGCTGTCCCGAAACCGACACTGGGACAAACTGAAGTATTATTTACCGGGGCCCGCGCACCCAGAACTCTTTCTATCGTTACATACAGCTGCTTCATTCCATTTTCAATATATGTACATTTCTGTGCCTGGTCGGCCTTAAATAAACAACAAACAAGGGAGTTAATCAGTGCTGAACAGACGTCACACGAACACAGCAACAAAGACTGAGTCACCTTGCATGCCAGTAAATGCAAGGTCAATAAACTCTGCCAAGGGTACATCCTCAAAATCGGCTTTGTTGTAGTTTGCTTTGCTTACTTCTTCTTTTTCTTCTTCTTCTTCTTCTTCTTCTTTGTGGTGGTGGGAAGGGGGTTACACATATTCGGGGATGTACCTCCGGTGGAGTTTATGTCTCTTGTATTTACTCGCATGCCAGGTGAGAGTTACTGTAGGCGATTCGGATGTTCGTTGTTATTTTCATTTGACGTCTTTAAGCGCTAATTAACTCTTGTTAACTCTTTGCAAACGCGCTCAGCCTCATTCTGTTTTAGATTATTTCACCACAGACAGTTTGAAACATCGATGGTGATCCGGCGAACGAAAACACCGACACCAATACACAAAACAGCAATCCATTAGATGAGAGACAAAAATATGCAATCAATCAGAATGGAGAAAAAAGAAGAAGAGTAAACTCGACCCTCGACCAAAAGAAAAACAACAACAAAACAACAACGCAGAAAAAAACAGCAAAAAAACAACAACAACAACAAAAAACAAAAAGAACAATAGTTGAACAAACTGAACAAAACTAACCACGAACATTTCCTCGTATTTCCCACAGTTTCCCACCACACTGTTTCCTACACACAGACTTTAAACCTCAATCTTACACTGAACGAGGCTAACGAGAACTTCCAAAACAACAGCGCAGTCTTCGGCTTTATCCCCTACTCCACAACAGAAGAACGCGGTCAAAGCAAAAGTAAAACAACAAAAGCTCCGCCATGTATATATCCACTTACAGAACTGGCACAAGTTCAGAATGGCTGGTACGGTTCACACGTGTGACAACGACTTGCTTCTGCAGCAGGGTGAGAGAGCCACACCTGTCAAGTCGGGGATGATGTATAAGCACGTACCTTCGACAGTTGACACACTTCCTACGTCCAACCAACATGGACAAGGGCGAAGGCAACCCAGGCAGGCAGGCGGGCCGTTAGGTCACGTGGTCGTGTGTATTTTCCGTAATCCGGTGACCGTAGGACAGGGCTACAACGAATACCGACGTGCGATGCGTATTAGTGTACCACTCTACCGATTTAGAAGAGCAAACAGCCACGGGCTTGGGTTGCTCGTAAACACTTACATGTGGTACAGAATGGGGTCGGGAATAGGGCTACAACGAATACCGACGTGTGATGTGTAGTACTATTAGTGTACACTCTACTGATTTAGAAGGCCAAATAATCACCCGCTTGGATTACTCGTAAACACTTAGATGTTGAACAGAATGGGTGGGATCGCGGAATAGGGCTACTACAAATACGTGCGGTAGATATCAATTACTCCAACCTGCGTTTTTTTGGTGTTTTTTTAGAGGGGAAAATAATATCGGCTGGAAATACTCGTACAGATTCAGAGAATGACCGCAGAACGGCCGGCTACGGGGCTACTACTACTACTACACGGCTACACGTGGAATGCACTGCTTCACTCGGCAGATTTCAAAGGGCAAACAATAGCAAGGGCTAGAGTTGTTCACAGGTGCGACAAGGGGGCATTATCCTGACTGGGACCTCAAAAGAGGACCGCTAGGAAAACGCGCACTGTGTACAGGCTACTTGCTCCACTGCTCTACGTAATTATTTAAACAGGACTGGCAAACAAACGCCAAGTCGAATTAGTCGTAAGGAGATGTGGTGGCGCGTGTTATCCAGACTGCCGCCGCCCAAAAGGATTATCAAGTAAGAATACACCACGCACTGCTCCACTCTGTGGATTTATAGCTCCACTCTGTGGATTTAGAGCTCCACTTTGGGGATTTACAGCTCCACTCTGTGGATTTAGAGCTTCACTCTGTGGATTTAGAGCTCCACTCTGTGGATTTAGAGCTCCACTCTGTTGATTTAGAGCTCCCCTATGTGGATTTATAGCTCCACTCTGTGGATTTATTGCTCCCCTCTGTGGATTTATAGCTCCACTCTGTGGATTTATAGCTCCACTCTGTGGATTTAGAGCTCCCCTCTGTGGATTTAGAGCTCCACTTTGGGGATTCAGAGCTCCCCTCTGTGGATTTACAGCTCCACTCTGTGGATTTACAACACCACTCTGTCAATTTACAGCTCCCCTCTGTGGATTTAGAGCTCCACTCTGTGGATTTACAACACCACTCTGTCAATTTACAGCTCCACTCTGTGGATTTAGAGGGGCAAACAGACATCGGCTTCAAGTACTGGGAATCATTTAGATGTGGTAGCACATAAACACAAACACCCTTAATAACCGTGATGTAGTAGCACCTTCTTACCCTATATAACAGTGATGTGGTAGCACCTTCTTACCCTATGTAACCGTCCTGGCTGACTAGGTGTAACAAATCCAGTTACTTACTTAGTTACCCAAACTACGATAGCACAACAGAGCCGCTACGAATACACGCAGTACATCCTCCTCCATTCTGTAGACAGTTCGCTCGTCACTTTCCATACAGTTCGCTCTTCACTTTCCATACAGTTCACTCTTCACTTTCCATACAGTTCGCTCGTGGCTTTCCATACCGTTCGCTCGTCACTTTCCATACAGTTCGCTCGTCGCTTTCCATACAGTTCGCTCGTCGCTTTCCATACAGTTCGCTCGTCACTTTCTACACAGTTCGCTCGTCGCTTTCCATACCGTTCGCTCGTCACTTTCCATACAGTTCGCTCGTCGCTTTCCATACAGTTCGCTCGTCACTTTCCACACCGTTCGCTCGTCACTTTCCATACAGTTCGCTCGTTACCTTCCATACAGTTCGCTCTTCACTTTCCATACAGTTCGCTCATCACTTTCCATACAGTTCGTTAGTCACTTTCCATACCGTTCGTTAGTCACTTTCCATACCGTTCGCTCGTCATTTTCCATACAGTTCGCTTGTCACTTTCTATACAGTTCGCTAGTCACTTTGTATACAGGTCGCTCGTCATTTTCCAAACAATTTGCTAGTCATTCTCCACACAGTACACTAGACATTCTCCACACAGTTCGCCCGCCACTTTCCACACAGTTCGCTGGTCACTTTCCATACAGTTCGCTAGTCACTTTCCGTACAGTTCGCTAGTCACTTTCCAAACAGTTCTCTAGTCACTTTCTACCCAATCACAGCCATTTTCCACAGTTTCCTGGTCACTCTCCACACAGTTCGTCCGTCACATTCCACACAGTTCGCCAGTCACACTCCGCACAGTTCGCCAGTCACACTCCGCACAGTTCGCCAGTCACACTCCACAGAGTTCACCAGTCACACTCCACAGAGTTCACCAGTCACATTCCACACAGTTCGCCAGTCTCACTCCATACAGTTCGCCAATCACACTCCACACATTCGCCAGTCACATTCCACACAGTTCGTCAGTCACATTCCACACAGTTCGCAAGTCACTTCCCCCACAATTCACCTTAGACAATTCGCCAGTGATATAGTTTTTGCCGGCAGCGTTCATGACCTGACAAAACTGATTGTTATTATACACAGTGTTACATTTGTGTCTATTTTGTTGTTATAATACACAATGTTACATTTGTGTCTGTTTTTTTGTTATAATACACAGTGTTACATTTGTGTCCGTTTTATTGTTATGATACACAGTGTTACATTTGTGACCTTTTTATTTCAGACAGCGTTTAATAAGGCGACTGAGCGGGAAAATGAAATGGATCCTAATGACTTCAGTGAGTGCGACTCACCCTGAAAACAGGGCCAGTGTGGAGGTCGGATGAAAACAGTCTACATTCGGACACTAAGTTAGGGCTTTATCGACAAGGGGGGCGCGTTGCCCAAATTCGTACGTGGCTGAATCGTTACAGCCCTAGTACTCCCTCGCAAACATCTCTGAGAGTCCCTCCCGGTGTTGTTGTGCGGCTGCTGGAGTTAGGTATTCCGCCACCTCCGCACCCCCCCCCCCCCCACCCACCACTCCTACCCCCCCCCTCCTACCCCCCCCCCCCCCCCCCCCTCCCCCCCCCTCCCCCCCCCCCCCCCCGGCCCCCAGCCCCGAAACACTTGTGCGCTGTGAACGATCAATAACACAGTCGGTGACGGCGACTGGCTATGGCTTCTAACGACGTATGACAGCAAAGAACAAGTGGCCGAGTCCTCCGTTCCGACGTCCCAACAAACAATCAGTCGTGGACGAGACTGGACTGATCACGCTTTCCTTTTCTGTCGCCGTTGGTTTTTCCGTTTAAAGGAGAACGAAAGTGAATAAGTACTATACGCACAGTATTCACCAGGAATGCATAGATAGTTGCTCGCCGGCACCCAGTCAAACATGACGGTTATATATCAGGGCGAAGATAGAATGTGATTTTTTTTGTTTAAACTAGACAGGCAGCAATTATTCAGTCGATTTTTGGTCCCGTCTGTTAAAAATCGACGTTCCAAAGTCGCGAAAACACTATGACCATGAACACAACCATTTTGTGCTCAAATTCGGCAGTCTGTATCAGTGACGTCACGAACAAGACTGAACTGTGTGGCAAAAGTATCAAATACGTCAGGATACAATTTGTGTGTGTGTGTGGTGTGTGTGTGTGTGTGTGTGTGTGTTGTGTGGTGTGTGTGTGTGTGTGTGTGTGTGTGCTCTTCATTGTCAGTTAAAGATCAGCGCGAACCGAAATGGCTAGACCATGAGGAGATCAAACACAAAGCCCCATCACCCTCACCCCCCCCCCCCCCCCCCCCCCTCCAAAAAAAATGGGAAAAAAGAAGAAGAAATATCAGGTACTTCTTTGTAGAAAACGCTCATTGAGAACAACAAGGTCAAGCACGCAGACGGGAAAATTTTGCACATTTTGTTTCTTTTTTTCTTTTTTCTTTTTTCTTTTCAGGTCAACTTCCCTCTGAGCTTCCTCTTCCCTGAACCTAAACTACAGCCCTCGTAAAATAAAGTTTCTCGGGTTCGAGTTCCCCTTTAACCTTGCAGCTGAAACTTCCCCAGAGTGTGGAGACACACCCACACCCCCTTTCAGCTTCTGTCTTTAAAAGTGTCTGCATACACACACGTAGGCGGTTGGGGGGGGGGGGGGGGGGGGGGGGGGGGGGGGGGGCTCTTGTCTCCAAACTGATGGCGAAGTGTGAGGAATGCGGAGCGAGTTGACGGCCGTCTGTTTCAATCAGTGTCGGCAACGACTGCCCCGGTTCCCTCCCTACTTCAGCAGTGAGAGAGTAAGGAATGGCAGTCACTTCGTACAGTCACTTCACCAGTGATAGTGCTCGTATGTACAGCCACTTCATACAGTCACTTCGTACACAGTCACTTCACCAGTGATAGTGCTCGTATGTACAGTCACTTCGTACAGTCACTTCACCAGTGATAGTGCTCGTATGTACAGCCACTTCATACAGTCACTTCGTACAGTCACTTCACCAGTGATAGTGCTCGTATGTACAGCCACTTCATACAGTCACTTCGTACACGTCACTTCACCAGTGATAGTGTATACGCATGTACAGTCACTTCGTACACAGTCACTTTACCAGTGATAGTGTTCGTATGTACAGTCACTTCGTATCAGTCACTTCACCAGTGATAGTGCTCGTATGTACAGCCACTTCATACAGTCACTTCGTACAGTCACTTCACCAGTGATAGTGCTCGTATATACAGCCACTTCATACAGTCACTTCGTACACAGTCACTTCACCCATGATAGTGTTCGTATGTACAGTCACTTCGTACTCAGTCACTTTACCAGTGATAGTGTTCGTATGTACAGCATTCAACATACTTGTACACAGTCACTTAACCAATGATAGTGTTCGTCATGTACAGTCACTTCTACCAGTCACTTCACCAGTGAAGTGTACGAATGTGCAGTCACTTCGTACAGTCACTTCACCAGTGTACTAGTCAGCTATCGTATTGTACAGTCACTTCATACAGTCACTTCGTACACAGTCACTTCACCAGTGATAGTGCTCGTATGTACAGTCACTTCGTACAGTCACTTCACCAGTGATAGTGCTCGTATATACAGCCACTTCATACAGTCACTTCGTACACAGTCACTTCACCATGATAGTGTTCGTATGTACAGTCACTTCGTACAGTCACTTACCAGTGATAGTGTCGTATTACAGCCACTTCATACAGTCACTTCGTACACAGTCACTTCACCAATGATAGTGTTCGTATGTACAGTCACTTCGTATCAGTCACTTCACCAGTGATAGTGCTCGTATATACAGCCACTTCATACAGTCACTTCGTACACAGTCACTTCACCAATGATAGTGATCGTATCATGTACAGTCACTTCGTACACAATCACTTTACCAGTGATAGTGTTCGTTGTACAGTCACTTCGTACTCAGTCACTTTACCAGTGATAGTGTTCGTATGTACAGTCACTTTGTACACAGTCACTTAACCAATGATAGTGTTCGTATCATGTACAGTCACTTCATACAGTCACTTCGTACCACAGTCACTTCACCAATGATGGTGCTCGAATGTACAGTCACGTCACTAGTGATAGTGTTCGTATGTACAGTCACTTCATACAGTCACTTCGTACACAATCACTTCACCAATGATGGTGTTCGTATGTACAGCCATATGTACAGTCACTTCATACAGTCACTTCGTACACAGTCACTTCACCAATGATAGTGTTCGTATGTATAGTCACTTCATACTTCACCAATGATAGTGCTCGTATATACAGTCACTTCATACTTCGCCAATGATAGTGCTCGTATGTTCAGTAAAGAAAAAAGTATACGCGGTGAATTCGTGGCGGCGATAACCGGTGTGTGTGTGTATGTGTGTGTGTGTGTGTGTGTGTGTGTGTGTGTGTGTGTGTGTGTGTGTGTGTGTGTGTGTGTGCTGTGTGTGTGTGTGGTGTGTGTGTGTGGTGTGTGTGTGTGTGTGTGTGTGTGTGTGTGTGTGTGTGTAGTGTGTGTGTGTGGTGTGTGTGTGTGTGTGTGTGTTGTGTGTGTGTGTGTTGTTACAATATACATGAACGTGTGTGTGTGTGTGTTATGTTGTGTGGTGTGTGTGTGGTGTGTGTGTGTGGTGGTTGTGTGTGTTGGTGTGTGTGTGTGTGTGTGTGTTTGTGTGTGTGTGTGTGTGTGTGCGTGTACACATATGTGTGGGGCCGGGACAGAGAAATTGAGGGAGAAAGACTCGCGCCAGTGGGGGCAGAGAGGGAGAGAAACTGCGATCACCCGACTGGTAGACCGGTAAATAAACACCACACTGCCATTCTGTACAGAGTTCCTTTCAAAGTCCCTGCCCGTTTGGTAAGTGAGGAACCCATTCCGAATGAGGAACTCAGTGAGGAACCCTTTCCGACTGAGGAACTCGGTGAGGAACCCATTTTCAGTGAGGAACCCATTCCGACTGAGGAACTCAGTGAGGAACCCATTTTCAGTGAGGAACTCAGTGAGGAACCCATTCCGACTGAGGAACTCAGTGAGGAACCCATTCCGACTGAGAAACTTAGTGAGGAACCCATTCCGACTGAGGAACTCGGTGAGGAACCCATTCCGACTGAGGAACTCGGTGAGGAACCCATTCCGACTGAGGAACTCAGTGAGGAACCCATTTTCAGTGAGGAACTCAGTGAGGCACCCATTCCGACTGAGGAACTCAGTGAGGAACCCATTTTCAGTGAGGCACCCATTCCGACTGAGGAACTCAGTGAGGAACCCATTTTCAGTGAGGCACCCATTCCGACTGAGGAACTCGGTGAGGAACCCATTTTCAGTGAGGAACCCATTTCGACTGAGGAACTCAGTGAGGAACCCATTTCGACTGAGGAACTCGGTGAGGAACCCACTGCCATTCAGGAACCCAGTGCCAGCAACACGCATCCTCCCGTGGGTGCGAGGGAGCACAGTGCCTTTTTATACACATTTCGGACTGATATGTCCAACCTTATCGAGGGCAGAGGAAACTGGAGTCCGTTACACGGAAACTAAGCGTTCCTCATAAAGAACGAAGTTAATGCTCAATTTTGTCACACACACGTGCACGCACGCACACACACACACACACACACACACACACACACACACGCGCGCGCGCACGCACGCACCCACGCACCGACACACACACACGCAAAATAAGCACACACACACACACACACATTGACAGGCACACACACTGAAATATAAGCACACACACACACACACACACACACACACACACACACACACACACTGAAAGACGCACTCACACACACACACACACACCACACACACACACACACACACACACACACGCACACACACACACGCACACACACACACACGTGGGAGCACAAAGGCGGCCACTGACAGTGTACACACTCTGTAGGATCGCCGGACTCTGCTGTTTGCTTTGTCTTTACCTCACACAACTCTCCGTCAGCGTGGAGTGGCCACTGACCGCCTCACTGATTAGTCCCCAGATCACGTACGGGAGGGACGCCTCCGGTCCACAAACAGTCGCTATGGACCCAGCAGTAAGGGGACAACATCACTCACCCTTGTACCTTCGGCAACACTTTGACGTTCCTTCGTTGGTTGGTTGGTTGGTTGGTTGGTTGGTTAGTTAGCTAGTTAGTTCTTGGATTTTGAACTTGGAATACTTACTTACTTACTTGCCTGCTTGCTTGCTTGCTTACTTGATTACTTACTTAGCTATTTAGTTAGTTCTTGGTTAGTTCTTGGATTTTGAACTTGGAATACTTACTTACTGACTGACTTACCTACCTACCTACCTACCTACCTACCTACCTACCTACCTACCTACTTACTTAGCTATTTACTTCATGGTTAGTTCTTGGATTCTGAATTCTCTGCTTGGATTTTGATGTGCCATGGTTCGTACTCGTGACGTAGCAGTTAGCCGTTAAAGGGGACACGCCTTCTTCCCCTCTGGAATCGCCCTGATATAACCGCACTGGTTGACTGGGCGTAAAACACCAATTTACTTAGTTCCCCTGTGCAGGTCACAGTGTTGGTCTTCAACTCCCAAAGTCCATTGTAAAAAACCTGCGCTGCTCCGGCATGTTCAGCCCAAGACTGACTCGTGCAGTCCTTGGTGTCGCCGTGTCAGTTTGTGACTGAAAAGACTCAGTCTTTGGTGACGCCGTGTCAGTTTGTGACTAAAAGGACTCAGTCCTTGGTGTCACCGTGTCAGTTTGTGACTAAAAGGACTCAGTCCTTGGTGTCGCCGTGTCAGTTTGTGACTAAAAGGACTCAGTCTCTGGTGTCACCGTGTCAGTTTGTGACTGAAAGGACTCAGTCCTTGATGTCACCGTGTCAGTTTGTGACAAAGAGGACTGAGCGTGCAATCCTGTAGGCCTACTGGTGGGGCTGACCGTGCAGCAGAGCAGCATGCAGGCCTACTGACAGCCACACACGCTGAAATCTAAGCTGACCGCCACTACGTGCGCAAGCTGGGTGCAGCCAGCATTCGAAGCTGGTATGGTCAGAAGAAGCAGCCTTCAGTAATCCACTAAGACTTTTGACTGCACACATGTGTCACTTCTGAACGGTCTTGTCGGACTCTCTCTCTCTCTCCCCTCTCTCTCTCTCTCTCTCTCTCTCGCTCTCTCTCTCTCTCTCTCTCTCTCCTAAATAAACCTAAACCACAATCCTTAGAAAATAAATATTTTGAGTTCGACTCTCTCTCTCTCTCCTAAATAAACCTAAACCACAATCCTTAGAAAATAAATATTTGGAGTTCGACTCTCTCTCTCTCTCTTCTAAATAAACCTAAACTACAATCCTTAGAAAATAAATATTTTGAGTCGACTCTCTCTCTCTCTTCTAAATAAACCTAAACTACAATCCTTAGAAAATAAATATTTTGACTTCGACTCTCTCTCTCTCTCTCTTCTAAATAAACCTAAACTACAATCCTTAGAAAATAAATATTTTGAGTTCGACTCTCTCTCTCTCTCTCTTGCGTGTCAGTGTATACATGTGTAAGAGAGACTCTGTGTGTGTGTGTGTGTGTGTGTGTGTGTGTGTGTGTGTGTGTGTGTGTGTGTGTGTGTGTGTGTGTGTTGTGTGTGTGCGTACGGTTCTGTAAGGCGGGGTGCTTGTCCATACAAATCTTTGCTGCTTTTCTCACAGCAATCTGTTCCGGCTAAACACCGACTTGGAGTGTTTAAAAACTTACGTACAGCACTAGGCCCAGCAGACAGCTAGAGCACTGGATAAATACTCCATACGACTATTATTACTTATGTTTAACAAACTTGTATGGACCATCAGACTGTCGATGGCCTAAAAAATAGAGAGATCTTGTAACTGACAGCAGATGTGTGTTTTTCCCCCTCTCGAGTGTTTTAAATAATAATAATAAAATATAACCTTTGTATAGCGCTATTCTCTGGTCTACGCGAAACGTACTGCGTTTGTTTTCTAACGGCGATCTTGTTCCTTGTAGGTCAGAGGGATAAACACTCTGAGCGATCGCATTATTGATCCACGGGTCCAGGTTGAGAAATATTACTGGCAAACAAATCTGGCAACAACAACAGCTTGCAAGGTGCAAACGCCGGCCTCAGCGCAATGTATGGAAGTCTGAAGTCAACACGCTGACTGGGGGCTGCTGGTGACAGATGCGCGCGCAGACAGGAAGAGAGGGATGATGATCCACGAATAGGACAAGGGGCATAAACGGGGCCAGGAACAGGAAAAGGGGGATAACCTATGAATATAAGCGGAAGGGGGATAACCCACGAACGGGCGAAGGAAGATCGGTTTCATCTGTACGGTTGCTTCAGAGAGTGTGTGTGTGTGTGTGGGGGGGGGGGGAGGACAGAAAGAGGGGGAAGAGACACAACTCCAGAGACACAGAGACACAAATCCAGAGAGAGACACACAGAGAGCGCGGAGAGAGAGTTTCTGCCCGGCTACGGCGCTTTGAGCTCATTTACAGATGAAGCACTTAGTTAAGCCCTCATTATTATTCTTAACAAAATTATTTCGTTCTCCTGCACTCCCCGCCCCCCCCGCCCCCTCCCCCCCCCGCCCCCCTCCCCACCCCCGCCCCCCTACTCCCCATATCAATAGTTAATGTGATGTTTTCACTGAAGTGACTGATTTTGAGTCAGTTTATACTTTGTTTTGGGTTTGTTTGTTTTTTGCTTGTTTGTTTTGCCCGAGGGCTGGATGTAGAAAAAAAGTACTGTACTTATTCCATTACACTCATTAATAATAATAAAAAATCGTTCGTCTCTCTCTCTCTCTCTCTCTCTCTCTCTCTCTCTCTCTCTCTCTCTCTCTCTCTCTCTCTCTCTCTCTCTCTCTCCGCCCACTCCCTCCCTCCCTCCCTCCATCTCTCTCAGTAGCGCCTAGATAAGCACTCATTATTATTATTAATATTATTTCGTTCCTCTCTCTCTCTCTCGTCCCTCTCTCTCTCTCTCTCCTCTCTCTCTCTCTCCTCTCTCTCCCTCCCTCCCTCCCTCTCTCTCTCTCTCTCTCTCTCTCTCTCTCTCTCTCTCTCTCTCTCTCTCTCCCTCCCTCTCTCTAAAAATTTCGTTCGTTCGTTCGTTCGTTCATTCGTTCTATCCGCAGTCTCTCTCTCTCTCTCTCTGGCCCCAGTGCCGGGCGTCCCGTGGTTGTTGCCAGGTACAATTCCTGGCATTCCAGAGCCACCAGTTGGCAGACTGCGAGGCTGATAGCGCGATAGCTCAGTGGGGCAGAGCGCAGACATGCAACCACTCTCTGTCTGTCGGCGACCTGACGAGCGAAGCACAAGAACTGCCTTCCCAAGGCACGTGCTTTTTCAGTCCTGCCCGGCTTTCAACGGTGAATGGAATAATAATAATAATAATAGTGTACATTTATCATGCACTCATCAACGCCCTGAGCGCTCACGTGATGCATATAAACCTAAATATGATATTCTATACACATGTAGAGCACAGTCCTACCGAAACATTATACATAAAGTATTATACGGAAAAACACAGACACACGCACACACAGACACACACACGGGCGCCCGCGCGCGCGCTCGCACGCACGCATGCACTCACACACACACACACACACACACACACACACACACACACACACACACACACACACACACACACACACACACACACTCACACACACACACACACACACACACACACACACACACACAATGACTGTAGCAGAAACTGGGTACTGATATTAGTTGGGATGAAAATACTGTGAGAAGAGGAAGGTTTTCAGTTTGGCTTCAAAAGATGACAGAGTTGAGCAGTGTCTAAGGTCTTGTGGGAGTGAATTCCAAATGTGGGGTCCAAAGCAAGAGAAGGTGCGAAAGCCATGAGTCTTGCGTTTGTATTGTGGATTTCCAGCATGCGGGTATCAGAAGAAGAGTCAGCTCGGTAGTGTACGAGATGGAGTGCAGACATGTAGCAGTTCAGAGAGGTAAGCAGGACCAGAACCACTTATAGCACTCAAACACATACAAGCGACTTTATACTCAGTTAATACGTTAATGGAACATTTGCTTCTCTCCCCTTCCTTTTAATTACTCTCCCCCCCCCCCCACCCCCACCAATCTCTCATTGCCCCCATCACCCTCCGGCTCTGTGTCTGTCTGTTTGTCTGACTGTCTGTCGCAAGAGATATAAGAAAAAGTGTGGGGTTTCGTTCCAGCTGAATCGTAAACATTCTTCACTTGAAATCCATCCTGCTCTGTATCACGTCGGAACTCACTGGACTGTTCGGCAGTCGCTGAAACTAACGCAGGAATCATTCAGTGTAGCGATAGGTATATAATCTCCCTCGTCCCCCACCTCCATATCCCCTTTCCCCCCTTCTCCCCGTCCCTAATAAGCCTTATGGTTTCTGTGGACGTTAAGCACCATGTTTACTTGCTTATTGAGAATCACATGAAACAAGAACGCAGTCAGTCTGCTCGAGAGCGGAGAATAGCTCTATACAAAACTGGCCAGCCTGCACAACTGACCGGACTGTCGCACAACTGAGTGCTGTGTCGGACAACTGACTGAACTGTTGGACAAAGCGGGGACTGTCGGACAACTAACTGAACTGTTAGACAAAGCGGGGACTGTCGGACAACTGACTGAACTGTTGGACAAAGCGGGGACTGCCGGACAACTGACTGAACTGTTGGACAAAGCGGGGACTGTCGGACAACTGACTGAACTGTTGGACAAAGCGGGGACTGTCGGACAACTGACTGAACTGTTGGACAAAGCGGGGACTGTCATACAACTGAGTAGAGTATCGGACAACTCAATGACTGAACTGTTGGACAAAGCGAGGACTGTCGGACAACTGAGTGGAGTGTCGGACAACTGACTGAACTGTTGGACAAAGCGGGGACTGTCGCACAACTGAGTGGAATGTCGGACAACTAACTGGACTGTCTCACAACTGACCAGATTCTCGAACAACTGACCGGATTCTCGGGCGTAACGGTCTGGACTATCGCCCTGACTGCAAGGTCCTGGGATACGTACTTTTATGGGGGGGGGGGGGGGGGGGGGGGGGGGTGGACTAACGGCTGGTAAGCTCCCACAGAGCTTTGTCCACCAAAACGCAGCGTAAATTCAAACACTGAGTATCCAGATCCAAACACATAAAGGTTCAAAAGAACGCTATTTATTGGGACAAAACACAAAACGCGAATTTTCGGAGTAATCCCCTTTTGTCAAGCTACAAAACGACTGACACTTAAACAACCGTTAAACTGAACGATGAAAAACGATGAAATAATGAGATGGAGAGTCTGTTTTGGGTTGAACTACGTTGTTTTTGTGTCCAGGTCTTGAAACAGTGTTGGCATGCTTCATCTTGTTTCAGATTTTTGAACGAGTATCCAGAAAAGTGACACACGAAATGAATAGGCTCGTGTCCTGCGGACGGAAGGGGTAGTCGGGGGGAAGGTAGGGAGTGCGGTGGGGGGGGGGGGGCGTGTAGGCCTGCCCCCTCTGTCCCTGTCCTTCCTTGTGAACTGGTTATGAGTCATAAAACACCTCATGAGCTAACTGAAACAGCGGGTGTTCTTCTTATCTCCCGTGTTTGCCCACAGCGGGCCTCATTCGCCAGTGCTGTCAGACCAACGTGCTGCACGCCTACACAGCGATCTTCGTGTCCTCTGCACGCTCTGCGGTGAAACAGTTTCCCCAGCGACTGCGTCCGGTCCAGATCCGCTGGCAGGGTGGGTAAACTAATAGAGGGATTTCTCAGCGATTGCGTCCGGTCCAGATCCGCTGGCAGTGTGGGTAAACTAATAAAGGGATTTCTCAGCGATTGCGTCCGGTCCAGATCCACTGGCAGAGTGGGTAAACTAACAGAGGGATATAGCTTCAGTCCATAAGCATGCAGCCACCCAGGCTCTCTCTTTCAGCGATAACTGGGGAGGGAGAGTGGTGGTGGTGGTGGGAGGGGGGGGGGGGGGGGGGGGGGGGGGGGGGGGGGGGGGCTACATTCCCTTGGCAAGTGTTTGCTCGGCAGCCCGTCTTTCAGTGAACGTACGCTTGGCGAGAAGAGAAGGCTGGTCGCGGAATACAATGGATATGATTGGTTTTCTTCCGTCCGGCCTGTTCCGGACTTCCCTTTCCTTTTGGTTTTTTTGGGTTTTTTTGCTGGCGGATACCTTTTCCTTTTCTTTTTTCCTTTTTTTTTCCCCCTTTTTTTTTTTTCTCATTTTCCTTTTCCTCCCTCAGAATTCTCTGCTTCGTCCTTAATGAGGTGAATTTGTTTTTTCACGTTCTAGACGTTCTTGTTCACTTTCACTGGTTTGTCTGCAAAAGTAACTTTTCCGCTAAATATAGCATTTGACTATTCCGTTATGCGGTTTTGTTTCATTGTTGTTGTTTGTTTTCAGTAATTTTGTTTGTTTCTGAATTATTATTTTATTTTTTTACGGGAAGGGAGTGGGGGCAGATTCATCCGGCCATGCCTTGAGAGGCTTCACAAACAGGAAGCAGTGGAAAACTTGGCATTAATTCGGCGGCCCCCCCCCCCCCCCCCCCCCCCCCCCCCTCCCCCCCCACACACACACACACACACACACACACACACCCCCACACACACCCACCACACACACACACACACACCAAACAAAATGGGGACCCCCCAAAACCACCACCAAGTACTGAGAGTCCTCAGTCATCGTTTCAGTCACTGACGGCATCACCGCTACGACACAGACACTGGCGGAAAATGAAACAGAACTTTGTTGCCTTTTTAACCGGCTTGAAGGTCTTTCGATTCCACACGGTAACAACCGGATATGACCGGCTACGACTCGCGCAGATTGCACGTGTCAAGCAAAGAACGGTAATCGTTGCTGACACTATCTTCGGGGGCGGGTGGAGGTGGGGATGTCACGAGTAACCAGTCAGATCAGTCGTAACGACAGTGAACTTCATGGGAAAACCCGTGGATAAAAATGCACACACACACACACACCCCACACACACACACACACAAAAACACACACCACACACACCCCACACATGCGAAACAACCAACACGGCGAACACAAAACACAACACACACACACGGGGCCCAAACAACACACAACACACAACACACCCCCGCACGGTGCGGAAAAAACACCACAACCAAACACCCCAAAAACAAACGTGAAACGAAAAAAAAAAAGAAAAAGACAAGAAAAAAACAGAAAAAAAGACGACTACGACTACATTTCGAAACGTTGACAACTGACAGCAAAGAGCCGAAAAATACCAAGTTCATGAAACTAGCGTGACAGCCTGTATATACTCGCCAAGCAACAAACCGGCACAGGAGCTAAACGTGACAGATTTTTAAAAAAAAAGAGGATAAAAATCACTCACTAATGAAAGATCCGCAGCAAATGGTTCCGATAAAAGGCTTCCCAATCTGAAGCAGGCAGAGGACGAAGTCGGAACTGGCCACCACACCACCCTACCGGATAAAAAAAAAAAAAAAACGAAGTAAGTTTCGGTTCTGCTCAGCCGCAGCAGGTGGGTGAATGAAGGCTTACTGATGATAACGTGACTACAGCTTGGTGCATCAGAACCCAGTCTGGCAGCTCTACACACACACCCGGTATGCACAAGTTAAGGTAGCAGCAGCAGCAGCAGCAGCAGCAACAGCAGCATCTCCCATAAGACTCGAGTCTAGAGCTACGGATCCTGACTTTCGGCAGCGCAGCCGCACACTCAGGATTCACTCCGTAGAGGGTTTCCGCGCAAGAGGTGTCGCAACGGATCATCTCTCCCGCGGCGCTGTTCGAGCGATCACAATAACATTTCTCACTGTTCGAGCGATCACAATAATATTCTCGCTGTTCGAGTTATCACAATAATATTCTCGCTGCACAATAATATTCTCGCTGTTCGAGTTATCGCAATAATATTCTCGCTGTTCGAGCGATCCCAATAACATTCTCACTGTTCGAGCGATCACAATATTTCTCGCTGTTCGAGCGATCACAATAATATTCTCACTGTTCGAGCGATCACAATATTTCTCGCTGTTCGAGCGATCCCAATAACATTCTCACTGTTCGAGCGATCACAAATATTTCTCGCTGTTCGAGCGATCACAATAATATTCTCACTGTTCGAGCGATTACAATAATATTTCTCGCTGTTCGAGCGATCACAATAATATTTCTCACTGTTCGAGTGAACACAATAATATTTCTCGCTGTTCGAGCGATCACAATATTTCTCGCTGTTCGAGAGATCACAAAAACATTCTCACTGTTCGAGTGATCACAATAATATTTCTCGCTGTTCGAGCGATCACAATATTTCTCGCTGTTCGAGCGATCACAATAATATTTCTCACTGTTCGAGTGAACACAATAATATTTCTCGCTGTTCTAGTGATCACAATAATATTCTCACTGTTCGAACGATCATAATATTCCTCGCTGTTCGAGTGAACACAATAATATTTCTAGCTGTTCGAGTAATCTCAGTAATGTTTCTCGCTGTTCGAGTGATCACAATACCATTCTCACTGTTCGAGCGATTACAATAATATTCTCATTGTTCGAGCGATCACAATATTTCTCTCTGTTCGAGTGAATACACTAATAGTTCTCGCTGTTCGA
>JABMCL010000188.1:1990000-2012500 GCA_018857735.1 Alviniconcha marisindica | reverse complement strand
AGGCAGACAAAGACAAGCCCCCTCTCAGCCCCCCGCATCCCCCCCCCCGCACTCAAAAAAGAAGAAGAAGAAAAAAGAAAAAAAAGAAAGACAAACATCTTCAGCGACGTCACTCTAATCTATAATATATATATATATATATATATATATATATATATATATATATATATATATATATATATATATATATATATATATAATCGAGTGAAAAACTGTCTATTTATTATATCAGTTTTTATGTGAGTATTTTTTTTTAAATAGTATTATTGCAGTGCTATCGATGGGGGCCTGTGGTGCTTCTCGTTCTGTCCCAATCTCTCTCTGTCTCTGTCTGTCTGTCTGTCTGTCTCTGTCTCTGTCTGTCTGTCTCTCTCTCTCTCTCTGTCTGTCTGTCTCTTTCATAATTGCGTATAACTTAGCGATGTATACTTCAGTGTGTGCATCTGGCGCTGTGAACAGGCTATGTTTTTGTGTGGAAGTTCTTATGCTCCATATGTCATGTATTAAATTTCACTCGCATATTCGTGCCTATATATGTACATAAAAATGACGCCATGTCATTTAATTTTTATTCACCAGTAGTTTAGCAAGGACTAGTTGTTAGGGAGGTTTCTGAAACTTTGTAAAATAAAGTTTTCGATTTTTCGATCTCTCTCTCTCTCTTCTCTCTCTCTCTCTCTCTCTCTCTAAATGAACCTAAACTACAATCCTTGGAAAATAAAGTTAGTTCGAGTTCTCTCTCTCTCTCTCTCTCTCTCTCTCTCTCTCTCTCTCTCTCTCTCTCTCGGTATAAATGAACCTAAACTACAGCCTTGGAAAATAAAGTTTTCGAGTTCGAGTTCTCTCTCTCTCTCTCTCTCTCTCTCCTCTCTCTCTCTCTCTCTCTTCTCTTCTTCGGTCTAAATGAACCTAAACTACAATCTTGGAAAATAAAGTTTCGATTCGAGTTCTCTCTCTCTCTCTCTCTCTCTCTCTCTCTCTCTCTCTCTCTCTCTCTCTCTCTCTCTCTCCTCTCTCTTCTCGGTCTACCTCTCAATCTTGGAAAAATTCGAGTTCTCTCTCTCTTTCTCTCTTTCTCTCTCTCTCTCTCTCTCTCTCTCTCTCCTTTTCCTTTTTTCTTTCTCTCCTGCGTTGCCCAATTCCCAGCACACGGCATCCCCGTGGTGACACGATCCGGAAGCCGTATCTACACAGTTGTTGGTGGGGTGCCAGCATATCCATCTGACCTTCGTCTGCACAATGACAGGCTGGAAATAGGACTGGAAAGGGAAACTAGCGAGGGTGAGATAAAAGGGATCGGTTCCCGCCTCCCGGTTCCAGCAGGACTTAGTCAGTGGCTTGCTATTCGTCTCAGTGCTGCCTTTAGTGTCAGCCACGTGTTATGTCCGTGTCCATTAAAAAAAAGTTTTAAAAAATTCAAGCACTTTTCAACTGAAATTTAACTGACTCGATGCGAACAAATGTGTAACAGGTTTTCACGCATTTCGGTGTTGCTCTGTTGTTTTTTTCCTCCACACGTTTGCCCTGTTACTGAAAAGGACACACTAACACCCCCCCCCCCCCCCCCCCCCCCCCCACTTCGTTACAAGGGGTATAAAGGACACGCACAGATACAGATACAGATACAGATACCCCCACCCCCTTTGTTACAGGGGATATAAAGGACACACTAACACAGATACTGTAACCCCCCCCCCCCCCCCCCTCCACTTCAGTCTTTACAGTCGGGGGTATAAAGGACACATTAACACACAGATACAATGCACCCACCCCCCCACCCCCCATACACACAGCCTACAGAGCAGACACACACTTCGGTACGTGACAGGTGATATAATTAATATAAACATTTTCGTATTGCTCGACGAGCTCACACCGCTTGGTGCCACTGTAGACTGCGGATGGAGTCGGACGCAAACACCGGGGTGCATGGCTGGGGGGTCGGAGACAAGGAAGGGGTGGGGCGGGGTGGGGATGAAGCGAGTATGAACAGCCAGATGATGTACCCAGATAAAGACGTCGTTGTAGGACCACCGCCGGCCTTGCTGATCGGGGCACTGACACCGACAGGCAACAACACACACTTGTGGCAGGGGGCACTGACACCGACAGGCAACAACACACACTTGTGGCAGGGGGCACTGACACCGACAGGCAACAACACACACTTGTGGCAGGGAGGCACTGACACCGACAGGCAACAACACACTTGTGGCAGGGGGCACTGACACCGACAGGCAACAACACACACTTGTGGCAGGGGGCACTGACACCGACAGGCAACAACACACACTTGTGGCAGGGGGCACTGACACCGACAGGCAACAACACACACTTGTGGCAGGGGGCACTGACACCGACAGGCAACAACACACACTTGTGGCAGGGGGCACTGACACCGACAGGCAACAACACACTTGTGGCAGGGGGCACTGACACCGACAGGCAACACACACACTTGTGGCAGGGGGCACTGACACCGACAGGCAACAACACACACTTGTGGCAGGGGGCACTGACACCGACAGGCAACAACACACACTTGTGGCAGGGGGCACTGACACCGACAGGCAACAACACACACTTGTGGCAGGGGGCACTGACACCGACAGGCAACAACACACACTTGTGGCAGGGGGCACTGACACCGACAGGCAACAACACACTTGTGGCAGGGGGCACTGACACCGACAGGCAACAACACACACTTGTGGCAGGGGGCACTGACACCGACAGGCAACAACACACACTTGTGGCAGGGGGCACGAATGAATGAAATGAATTCGGGCTGTGTTCTTCCCACGTTTTCCTTTGCTGACAAGTATTTGTTCGCTGCCCTCCTTTTTTGAAGGGGGGTGGAGGAGGTGAGGGGGCTTGGGGCTGCTCGTTTGTTTACTTGTCCGTTTACTCATTCTTCTCCCTGTTACTGATCTGCCATCAGTCGTCCTGTTACTGATCTGTCATCAGTCGTCCTGTTACTGATCTGCCATCAGTCGTCCTGTTACTGGTCTGCCATCGGTCGTCCTGTTACTGATCTGCCATCGGTCGTCCTGCTGCTGGTCTGTCATCCGTCGTCCTGCTACTATCTGTCATCAGTCGTCCTGTTACTGATCTGTCATCAGTCGTCCTGCTACTGTCATCAGTCGTCCTGTTACTGATCTGTCATCAGTCGTCCTGCTACTGATCTGTCATCAGTCGTCCTGCTACTGTCATCAGTCGTCTTGTTACTGATCTGTCATCAATCGTCCTGCTACTGATCTGTCATCAGTCGTCCTGCTACTGTCATCAGTCGTCCTGTTACTGATCTGTCATCAGTCGTCCTGCTACTGATCTGTCATCAGTCGTCCTGCTACTGTCATCAGTCGTCCTGTTACTGATCTGTCATCAGTCGTTCTGTTACTGGTCTGTCATCAGTCGTCCTGCTACTGTCATCAGTCGTCCTGCTACTGATCTGTCATCAGTTGTCCTGCTACTGTCATCAGTCGTCCTGTTACTGATCTGTCATCAGTCGTCCTGTTACTGATCTGTCATCAGTCGTCCTGTTACTGGTCTGTCATCAGTCATCAGACGTCCTGTTACTGATCTGTCATCAGCCGTCTGATGGTTGCAGTGTGCCCCTACCAATACAATATTGAAGTTATCCCAAGGTCAGTGTCTACAACACTCTAAATTCGGTTGGTTAAAACTACACACTGTTCATTAGTGTGGCATTCACGGAGCAGAGGGACTGGCTGCAGATTGTCAGATTGTGAAGGCGAAGGAGAGAGAGAGACGGGAATGGGGGTTGGGGGGGGGGGGGGGGGGGGGGGGGGGGGGGGAGGAACTGACTTCCTTTGTCCAAGTTAAAACAAGCCATGCCGATTTCTCGAATATGCTAAAAAAAAAACTGCTGAGAGAGAAACCAAACAGGATCGTTATCAGAATGCGCAACTCTTGGAACGGAACGCAGTTCATATTACGGACACAGCGCTGTTCAATTTGCAAATTGGGCTATCAGTTAGAGCCGTCTGTTGCATCAATGATAGCCAACGAACACGTTTTGTGGATCTGCACGGAAGTGGCCAATGTCACGAATCAGTAAACCAAGGGAGTTAACAGGGCTCCATTGACGTCACATGCACACGGTAACAAGGGACAGCAGAACCTCGAATTGCCCACGACAGCTGTATCACCAAATACCGACTGTCCTTCATGCCAGTCAAATACAAGGCAAACCAGGGAAATTTCACGATTTCGGCACGAGCATGCAATCCTAAATCACAACAGTGTAAACACAGACCCCCAACACGCACGCACCCCCCCCCCCCCTCCCCCCACCCACCCACACACTGACACGCCGCGCGCGCGCACACACACTGACACACACGCACGCACGCACACATCACACACACGCATGCACGCACGCACACGCACTCACACTCACACACACACACACACACACACACACACACACACACACACACTCGCACACACACACACACACACACACACACACACACACACACACACACACACAGTGAAGTTGTGAACACTAGACCGGTTGTTTCACCTGATGAACACCTGCGAAAAACAGGCGCTGGGGCAGGTACAGGAACCAGTGACTCAGTAACCACGGCCGTGCACGACGCAATCAGGCCCAACATCTGCTCTCTCTCTCTCTCTCTCTCTCTCTCTCTCTCTCTCTCTCTCTTCTCTCTCTCTCTCTCTGTCTCTCTCTCTCTCCGTCTCACTTTTCCACACGCTGTCGGGGTGAGTGGGGTGAGGGTAGAAGGGGGTGTAGGTCACGTATTAGCCTCCTACGTACAGTGGAACCCCGACTATAGATGAGACCGAGGATGGAAGTAGTTATACTACAGTGCGGCCTCGATTCCAAGATCAAGGGGTGGTAGTACTGAGCACTGTGTAACCTCCTACATAAAAAAAACTCAACACGGCGGAAATATTGTTAGCTTCCCATGGAGAAACCTCCATTTTACAACAACAGAGTGGACGCTCTAGCCTCTTACAGAAAACCTTGGTTTTACAACAACAGGGTGGACATATTAGCCTCTAACAGAGAATCTCATTTACGAAAACAGGGTGGGTGCATATCAGCCTCTTACACAGAACCTCAATCTTACAACATCAGGGTGGACATGTTAGCCTCTTACACAGAACCTCAATTTTACAACGACAGTGTGGACATAATTATCATCATCTTACACAGAACCTCAGTTTTACAAGAGAGTGGACATATTAGCCTCTTACACAGAACCTCAATTTTACAATAGGGTGGACGCATTAGACTACTGCAGAGAACCTCGGTTTTACGACAACGGAGAGGAGGTATTAGCCTCTAACAGAGAACGCTCAAAAATATAATATATAGATATATCATGCATCATTTTTCCCACACCAAGTACAAAAAGACAAGAAAAAAAGACATGATTATAGCATTTTCCCAACACAGGTAACAGAGACAGTGATAGTAGATGTTTCAAAGGGAAAGCACTCCAGTCAAGTACTTATTTATTCCACTTGTCAACTGACTTGACTCATAAAAATACAAACAGAAGCAAGCAGTCCTGATTTCTAGATTACATAACCCGATAACTGAAGCATGCTGGGTAATCATGTTAAAAAACAACACTATACAGTTGATCACTGTTTGTTGTATTTCTTTTTACCTGTGTAAACTTGATACAATTTAGTGTAAGCAGGTGCTTGCAACAGCAAAAATAACAAAATACCCTTCACCTAATGTATCGCAGTCCAAGGTTTTAACCATCCAGTTCTGGGCATTATCTACAACCATGTAATTCCAATACGCCCTCTCCTACCTTCCTCACATGTGGGTCGTCAAATAATCCACACACACACACACATGCACACACACACACAGACATGTGCTCACACATGCATGCATGCTTGCATGTGAACACACACACACACACATGTATAGCATATCAAGAGTTGATCCTTGAACAATTTCAAATGATGCAAGCTAAAGACATCACCTCTTTTACAGCATGTTACCATGTAACACAACTATTTAGTAACAGCCAACAATCATACAAAGTCAATGGCAAATTAAGTCTGAACAGCTAGCAATCATACAGTCACTAACAAATTAAGTCTAAACAGCCAGCAATCATACAAAGTCACTGACAAATTAAGTCTAAACAGCTAGCAGTCATACAAAGTCACTAACAAATTAAGTCTAAACAGCCAGCAATCATACAAAGTCACTGACAAATTAAGTCTAAACAGCTAGAAGTCATACAAAGTCACTAACAAATTAAGTCTAAACAGCCAACAATCATACACAGTCACTGAAAAATTAAGTCTTAACAGCTAGCAATCCTACAAAGTCACTAACAAATTAAGTGTAAACAGCCAACAATCATACAAAGTCAATGGCAAATTAAGTCTCAACAGCCAACAGTCATATAAAATCACTGACAGGTCCAAGCAATCATAAAAACGTCAGTGACAAATTAAGTCTAAACAACTAGCAGTCATACAAAGACACTAACAAATCCCAACAGCCTACAATCATACAAAGTCACTGACAAGTCCCAACAGCCAACAACCATACAAAGTCACTGACAAGTCCAAGCAATCATACAAAGTCACTGACAAATCCAATCATGTGAAGTCACTGACATGTATCAACAGCCAACAACCATACAAAATCACTGACAAGTGCAAGCAATCACACAAAGTCAATGACAAATCCAAACAATCATGTGAAGTCACTGACAAGTCCCAAAAGCCAACGATCATACAAAGTCACTGACAAACCCAATCACGTGAAGTCACTGACAAGTCCCAACAGCCAGCATTCAGCAGACAAACTATTTGGGCGGCTGGTAGCCACAGCTGACCAGGCCCTCGGAGAATGCCCTGAGTACCAGGCGAATTTTGTCCGGTGTGCAGTTGTATCCCATTACCCCAATGCGCCAAACCTTTCCTGCCAGCTCGCCAAGTCCTCCGGAGATCTCCACTTTGTAGCTGAGGACAGAAAAAAGCACCATCGTTGGTTAAAAATGGTTTGCATGTGATTTCTGAATTAATGACTGGCTATATTCTGTCTGAAGGTTTTCACATTTGTTTTCTAGTTTAGAAATCACATGCCAGTGATCGTAGTGTCATTTCCACCAGATATTTCATCCTCAATGTTCAGTTTTTCCCCCCAGCACATTCATTTCAGCTTCCAGTAAAAATCCCAACACAAATGGTAACACATAGATGCACATGAACATATGTGACCCTGCCTCCGACCCACCCGCCCCCCTCCCACCACTCAAACACATGCATACAACTTTTACAAGCACACACAGGAGGCACATAGTAATCACACACACACACACACATGCACGCACGCACATGCACACACACGCACACACACACACACATATACATGCATGCATGCACACACACGCCACACACACACACACATGAACACACACACATGCACACACACATGCACGCACGCACACACACATCCAACACTCACTTTTTCATGGCATAATCAGCAACATCCTTCCATGCCACACCGTCAGGCACAATGATAGGAGTGACACAAGGGTTTCTCACATCCTGCAAATAAAATGAAACGTTAACAACTGCATCATGAGATAGTAACACAAAATACTGTCAGCTCATTGCAGTGTGAGATGGCAACACAAAACACAGTCAGCTCACTGAAGTGCAAGATGGCAACACAAAAGTCAGCTCATTGGGGTGTGAGATGGCAACACAAAACACTGTCAGCTCACTGAAGTGCAAGATGACAACACGAAACGGCTCATTGGGGTGTGAGATGGCAACACAAAACATTGTCAGCTCATTGAAGTGTGAGATGGCAACACAAAACATTGTCAGCTCACTGAAGTGTGAGATGACAACACAAAACATTGTCAGCTCATTGAAGTGTGAGATGACAACACAAAACATTGTCAGCTCACTGAAGTGTGAGATGGCAACACAAAACATTGTCAGCTCATGAAGTGTGAGATGGCAACACAAAACATTGTCAGCTCACTGAAGTGTGAGATGGCAACACAAAACATTGTCAGCTCATTGAAGTGTGAGATGGCAACACAAAACATGTCAGCTCATTGAAGTGTGAGATGGCAACACAAAACACGTCAGCTCACTGAGGTGTGAGATGACAACACAAAACATTGTCAGCTCAATGAAGTGTGAGATGGCAACACAAAACATTGTCAGCTCAATGAAGTGTGAGATGACAACACAAAACATTGTCAGCTCATTTCGGAGTAAAATGGCAACACAAAACATTATCAGCTGACTGAAGTGTGAGATGGCAACATAAAAGTAGCTCATTAAAGTGTGAGATGGCAACACAAAGCACAGCTCGCTGAAGTGTTTGATGGCAACACACAACACTGTCAGCTCACTGAAGTGTGAGAAGGCAACACAAAACTGTCAGCTCACTGAAGTGTGAGATGGCAACACAAAGCACAGCTCGCTGAAGTGTTTGATGGCAACACACAACACTGTCAGCTCACTGAAGTGTGAGAAGGCAACACACAACACTGTCAGCTCACTGAAGTGTGAGATGACAACACACAACATTGTCAGCTCACTGAAGTGTGAGATGGCAACACACAACACTGTCAGCTCACTGAAGTGTGAGATGGCAACACACAACACTGTCAGCTCACTGCAGTGTGAGATGGCAACACAAAACACTGTCAGCTCACTGCAGTGTGAGATGGCAACACAAAACATTGTCAGCTCACTGAAGTGTGAGATGGCAACACACAACACTGTCAGCTCACTGCAGTGTGAGATGGCAACACAAAACATTGTCAGCTCACTGAAGTGTGAGATGGCAACACACAACACTGTCAGCTCACTGAAGTGTGAGATGGCAACACACAACATTGTCAGCTCACTGAAGTGTGAGATGGCAACACAAAACACTGTCAGCTCATTGAAGTGTGAGATGGCAACACACAACACTGTCAGCTCATTGAAGTGTGAGATGGCAACACACAACACTGTCAGCTCATTGAAGTGTGAGATGGCAACACACAACACTGTCAGCTCATTGAAGTGTGAGATAGCAACACAGAATAATGTTAGCACGTTGCACAGAGAGGCATATATGATGGACCTTACACCCTGTCAAAATACAAAGCCATGAATTCAGATCAGAAGAACACATGCAGTTGGACTGAGTCACATGTGACACTGCCCCTGACAACCATGTGTAGCTGTCAGGAATAAGCTCAAGTGTATACACAAACACGCATACAAACACACAGAGTCACATACACATGCATGCTTGCACACATATACCTGTAAACAAACATGTATACACACACAGGCGTACATACACACATGCACCAACACATAAATATACACGTGTATACACAAAATACCCCCCCAACCCCCCCAAGAACAAAACATGCATACATATGTATACACACACACACACACACATGCATACACACACACACATACCTTGTCCTTCACCAACAAAGAGAGACCCAGTTTCTGGACACCTTCGTGCAACTGTTCTGCACACTGTTTGTGGTTTGCCCAGCTTTCTTCAAGACCCTGAAATTACATCCAGTTTGTAAATCTATCTCTCACCACCACCACCACCACCATCAACATTACTACAACCACCATTTTCTTAATTTACTCTAACCTTTCACAGGCTTTTGTTACTTTGGGAGACTATTACATGCCCTACATCATGAAATACACTTTGACCAAGCTATTCTTATGAGAGTGTGCAAGTTCCATGACAAACATGCTGTTTCTGCAACCAACAACAAAACAAAAAACAAATAACCTACCGTTTCTGCCAACAACAATAAAACAAAAAATAAATAACCTACCGTTTCTGCCAACAACAATAAAACAAAAAATAAATAACCTATCGTTTCTGCCAACAGCAACAAAACAAAAACAAATAAGCTACTGTTTCTGCAAACAACACCAAAACAAAAACAAATAACCTACTGTTTCTGCCAACAACAACAAAACAAAAACAAATAACCTACTGTTTCTGCCAGTCCTGCCAGCCCTTCCCTGAGCGCATAGATGCTGCTGATGGGGCCAGTGTGGTGATACCTGCACGCAGGACCATGATACCATTCTGACCATGACACCATCCTGACCATGACACCACCCTGACCATGACACCACCCTGACCATGACACCATTCTGACCACAACACCATTCTGACCATGACACCACCCTGACCACGACACTATTCTGACCATGACACCACCCTGACCACAACACTACCCTGACCATGACACCATTCTGACCATGACACCACCCTGACCATGACACCACCCTGACCATGACACCATCCTGTCCATGACACCACCCTGACCCTGAAACCATCCCGATCATGACACCACCCTGACCACACCACCCTGACCATGACACCACCCTGACCATGACACCACCCTGACCATGACCAAATCCTGACCATGACACCACCCTGACCATGACCACATCCAGACCATGACACCACCATGACCACATCCTGACCATGACACCACCCTGACCATGACCACATCCTGATCATGACCCCACCCTGATCTTGACACCACCCTGACCATGACCCCACCCTGACCATGACCCCACCCTGACCATGACACCATCCTAATCATGCAGCAATCTCCATCTAACCTTAGAAATTACTAGTGATCGTTTTCATATAGCACTATTCTCTGCTCTTGAGCAGATTCACTGTGCTCATGTCTCGTCTGATTCTGAATGAGTGACTGAGCTTTTCATAACACTTTTTTTTTTTTTTTTAAGCATCCACTGAAGTGGGGTACTTACAGTGATGTTTGGTTGTTACATGGCTGGTGCCACCTGAAACTGCCACCTGCACTTTTGGCAGAATGACCGAGATCTTTTACATGCTACTGTGGTAACATGGGGGTGGAATGGTTACCAAAAGAAGGGTCAGCACAGAAAGTTGACCCTGGAGAAGAAAATTCTCCCGCCAGGACATGGACCCAAGACCTTTTGATCACGAGTCCAGCACTCTACCACTGAGCTATCCCCACTTCCAAAATGACCCATCAAGTCCATTTTCCAGTGTCCTGTGGAGATGGAAAGTTTATGGCCAACAGAATCACCAGAGGCTGACGACGAAAGTGACTGACCTTCTGGGACCAGCATCACAGCCCCAGTAGTTGGCCAGCTCATTGGCGTCAAAGTAGTACGACCGGACCTTGGATGACCGTGTCTCAACCTTTTTTCTGCACAAAACAAACAACAATAACGCATCAATTTTCTATAAGCTCTATTCCCCACTGCGCGAGCTCAATAAACTTATTTAATAATAATAACAAGTATTCTATAGCGCTATACCCTGTGAAAAAGTTACAAGCTCATGGGACTGTATGGTATCACTGTATGGTATCACATATACAAGCTATAAAAAGAAACAATTGTATGAATCAATACAATGAACATGTACTATGCACACATTCAACAACACTATGCATACATACAACAGCACCATGCCTACATACAACAAAACTATGCCTACATACAACAACACTATGCATACATACAGCAACATTCAAACATTAAAAAAAACTCATTCTGCTATCCTTCATTCTTTGTCCACAACATACTGTTAGCACTCTTCAAAGGTGGATAGACAGACAGGTAGATACTACGGAAAAAAGATCAATGAGATTTGCCAACAGATCACACGCAGTCATTCAAATCAAACTCAAAATCGGCTTAACGTGCAAAATATGAATGAATGAAATGATGAATGGATGGATGGATGGATAGATGAAAATATATGCATGATGCATTAAAAATCCACACAAAATAATGCAAGTTAATGGCACTATGCCAGGCGCTCAAATTACAACAACACTTTTGAACAACAAAACAACCAACAGAAACCCCAAGTGGAGGCATAAGCTCACACAGTGACTATATACAAACAAACACAGGTGAAAAATCATTCATTCAGTTTTATGGAATGTGTGCAAGCACACACACACACACACACACACACACACACACACACACACACACACCACACATGTACGCTGCCTCTCCCTCTCACACACACACATGCACGCTGCCTCTCTCATACACACCATCAATATTATCATCACATCTACTATCATTGGCGGGAGCTGCCACAAGTATCATTATTGTCGCAACAAACGCGAGTTTTTTGTCGCAACGAACACAAATTATACTTGTGGCATCTCCCACAGCTTTTTGTCTTCTTTTTCACACAGGCATGTGAAAGGATTTTCATCAAAACACACAGAGCGGAAAGGAGAAGGGGTTATAGGGCCAGAAAGTATGTTTTTGAGGGTTGTTTGTGCATCTTTCAGCCTGGAAATTGTACAGGCTGGGGCAGTGAAGGGGTTAAACACTTATTGTAGCTTGTACTGAACTGGGCTATGGATTACCTGGCACGGTCAGGAGAAGGAGATGGGGGCTGTACCTGGGGGTGCTCCCAACACCTTCTGGGATCCAGAGTACAGGCAGTCAATTTCTGGAACACATCATGTACATACAGTCATTTTCTGGAACACATCAAAGACACACAGTCAATTTCTGGAACACATCATAGACATGCACTCATTTTTTGGAACACATCATAAACATAAAGTCAGTTTATGGAACACATCATGTACATAGTCAATTTCTGGAACACATCATGTATGTACAGACAATTATTGAAACACATATACATACAATCAATTTCTGAAACGCACCACACCTGCAGATGATTTCTAAAAACATACCCAAGCAGTGAGGTTCTGGACCACATCACACACACAATTAAAACATCACGCCCAAACAGTTTTTGACACACATCATACAGGCAGTGATCTCTGGAACATATCTCATAGAGGAAGTCAATCCCACCAACCAATCACCAGTAATGCATGCATTTGTGGTGTGTGTGTGTGTGTGTGTAAAGTGTGTGCATTTGTGTGTGTTTGTGTGTGCACACACATGCATGAGTGTGTGTGTGTGTGTGTGCACGTGTATAAGTGTGTGTGTGTGTGCACGTGTATAAGTGTGTGTGTGTGCAATCATGTGTGTGTGTGTGTGTGTGTGCACATGTATAAGTGTGTGTGTGTGCAATCGTGTGTGTGTGTGTGTGTGTGTGCACGTGTATAAGTGTGTGTGTGTGCAATCATGTGTGTGTGTGTGTGCACGTGTATAAGTGTGTGTGGGTGCAATCATGTGTGTGTGTGAGATGAAAGTCCTGCATCTGTAGGCCTTTATAACCACTCCAGGCTCCTACACAATGCAGTGTCCTAAATAATCGATTATTATTATCAAAACCCTCACCCCACTTATCCATGAACAAAGGGACGCCACCCATGGCAGCCACAGAGTCAACCACCAGCAGAGAGTTGTACCTGCGGCAAAAAACAGACGTTGAACAGCTCTGCTGACACTACATGCACATCTCTCACACAATGTGGACAGTCTTATACTTTTGTCACACTAATTTTTTTTAAGTTACTGCACTTGTATAGCGCTTCCACAACCTGCAGCCAACTCCCACAGTCCTATGGCCATGAACCTGGGTCCCTGTAAATATTTTTAACCCTCTTAACTGTTTAAAAAAAAAAAGGGGCACCTAAGCCACAACGACCACCACCACCAGAGCCAATTACGCACAAGAAGGCCTGGCTCTTGAATGAAAGAAGAGAAGAAGAAGACAGTTTGCGCTGTGAATGACTGAACAAGCGACAAAAACTCAACCGAAACAAGATAAGCTTTTTTCTCTCTCATTTTTCGTTTTCAACCATTTATCTGTTGTTGAAGTGTCGTTTTGTGGTTTGACAAAGGGGATTTCCCCCAAAATTTGCATACTGTACGTCCGTGTCAAAATAAATAAGCATTCGTTTGAACCTTTTTGTGTTTGGATCTTGTAAAATTGGAGGCTGGTCGTGTAATCTGCACAATGCACAGTGCCCCCTGGCTGCAGGCTTGAATGCTTTCAGACCTGCAGCAGCCTGAACCCCCTTTAAAAAGAAATGTATAAAATTCACCCAACAACTAAAATCATCACCATGCATAAAATTCACCCAACGATTAAAATCATCATCGCCATCATGTTACAGCCACAGACAGCAGCAAGTGGATAGTATTCCGTAATCTAAAACACCAAACAGGCCGAGGGTGCTTGTGTGGCCCCCACAAAAACAACGGGCATTAATTTGAAGTCTTGATCACCTACTTGTGGCAGAGAGCACCTATCCCCTCCAGGGGCTGGGCCGTCCCACCTGACGACTCTCCATGCGTCACGAACACCAGTGCTGGTTTGTAGGTCTTCAAGCCCTGCATGAGTTAACAAAGAGAGCATTGTGTCACAAACACCGGCACTGGTTTATTTTTGTGGTCTGTATTCAGGCTCTGCATGAGTTAACAAAGAGCATCATGTCATGAACACCAATGCTGGTTTGTATTCAGGCCCTGCATGAGTTAACAGAGCACTGTGTCACAAACACCAGTGCTGGTTTGTATTCAGGAGGGCCTTGAGTTAACAAAGAGTGCATTGAGTCATGGGCACCAACACCGGTTTGCAGGTCTTCAGACCCTGCATCAGGATGTACCTCTGGTGGAGTTTATGTACCTGTATTTACACACATGCCAGGTGAGAGCTACTGTAGGCGACTAAGGTCTTTGTTGTTGTACTTGTGTTACATATTGTGAGTGCTAATTAACTCTCTTGTGTGTTGATCCTGCATGAGTTAACAAAGAGAGCATTACGTCAAAAAACATCACAGTGTGGTTTGTATTCTGGCCCTGCACGAGTTAACAAAGTGAATCATGTCACAAGCATCAGTGTGCTCTAACTGCTTTCTTAATTGCTTCCCTGAAGATTAAAAAGTTGACCAACTCATAGCAATCATTACTTCAGAAGGCAAAATTAGATTTGCCCAATGGGCTAGCAGTTTACAGTGTTGGGCAACCAGGTGTGTCTTGTTTTGTAGCTCTGGAACTTAGTTCTTGGATTTCAACATTGCCCCAACTGCACACAGTTTCCCCAGGACAAGTATAGGGAGAAAAGGAAATTAAGATAAAATATATCCCATACAATGGTAGCAGAATAATAAAAATAATGATGGTGGCTACAGCCAATGGAAAATCAAAATCAAATCTGTACGGCAATCAAAGCTTCTTACGTACTTCTCATTCACATCACGTTTTAAACTAAAGTGCTGCGTTTTCTGCACAACTCTCTCGATATGTACCTCCTCAATTTCTTGAAGTGAGAACACCTCCCCCATGGGACGAATCAGTTTCTGGGCCACTGAACCTGAAAGAAGTGGTGTTGAGTCAATTTACACAATGGTTAACCCTTTTAAGTCATTATTACAGAGCAACAAAACAGTATGTGAGCATTTAGTCATTACATCGGCAGAACAGTATGTGACAGTTTAGGACGTTTTGGATGTTTGTTCATTGGTTTTTCTTTCTTTCTTTCTTTTGACAATTTTGCCCTTCAAATATGCATCCTATTGCTTGATCTGTTGTTTTTCAAATGTGTTGTTTTGGGTTTGACCTTGGCTAGCCTTTGAGTTTGTTTTTAAAGGGCTGCTTTGTGATGTGTGGCTGCTTGGTAGGCAGTTTGGTTGGTGGGTTGGTTGGTGGGTGGGTTGGTTGGTTGACTGATCAGTCCTTACCATTTCTCTCCACCATGTCAGCAAAGCGCAGTCCCCAGATGCCATTCTGACAGACCATGGCGACGTCCCCCACCTCCAGCAGGTTTGCTACAACTGCCTCCATGGCAGCGTGACCTGGCCCACAGTAAAACGTGCTGTGCATTACAAAATAATAATGATGAGAATTTCACGGTGCCTAAATTGCAATAAAGCCCTAAGCACATGCATAACCAGGACAAACAATCCTTTGAGGTGCTATACTGCCACACAAACCAAAACATTACTTAACATGCCAGCATTTTCACCAATACATTTAAAAAGAGAAAAGAAAAAAATGCCCCTAAACATTATATATATAGATCTACAAAGTATCACACACACACACACACACACACACACACACACATGCATATGCACACGCACACACACACACACACACACACACACACACACAAGCAAATGCATACTATCATCAACAAGGACAGGAGAGTTAGGGCCTACTGATGTTTACAGAACCATGCCTGTTGGACTGAACTGCATTTCCACTGGAGTAAACGACTGCTTGAAGCACGTCGTTTTCATGATTAGCACTCTCAGCCCACCACTCGTGTCAATAAGTCCAGAGTCTCAAAGCATGTGTGTCATCTGCAAAACAGTTTCTGAGTCACTTGGCAAAGGTCCTTGGAATCTGTTTCACCTGGTGACCCACCTGTTCCAGAGATGGCAAAGGTCCATCCATTCTGTGTCTGGAAGGCGTACTGGATACCTTGTTTCACTTGGTCCATAATCTGATAACAATAAAAGTACTATAGCGTGATGGTATATATATGTTGACTTAAGTACTTAAGTACAGTCATACAGTTTCCATACACATTTTTGTCTCACATCCCACTAAACCATATCATAAAAACCAAATGTACAGCTCTCTCAAATGGTCAAGCAGGCATAGAAAAACTGGTGCAGGTGGTCTGATAAGCTGTTTGGTTCATTAGGAAGAAGAATTATGCTGTGACACAACAACACAGTTTTTGTACAATTTAACATGGCAGCAGTTCATGCATACAAAATCTATCCACCACCATGTGATCTAGTAAGTTAATGTCACAAGTGGGGGTGAAAAACTTGGCTCTCTCACAGTGCTACAGAACTTACATGTCATTTGTATTATGAGCAAATGTCACAAAACACTTTGAGACTGGTCAACATTTTCTTTTAATAAATGTCTGCAAACACAAACACATGCATACATACATACATGCAAGCACACACACACACATATGGTTGCATGGACACAACACACACACACACACACACAACACAAACTCCACCACACACACCCCCCCCCCACCCCCCCAACACACACACATGCATTCATGTTCACACACACACACACACACATGCTTGTTCACACACATACACACATGCTTGTTCACAAACACACAATGTGCGTGCACCACCCCCCCCCCCCCCATACCACCACACACACACACACACACACACACAATTCAATGCACACACATCACACTCGCGCGCGCGCACACACACACACAATATTCAATGCACACACATCACACTTGCACATACATGTGAGCACACACACACACACACACACACACACCACCGCCATCGTCACCATGCAAACTCACCACCACCACCACAACAACAAACACCAAGCAATACAACAACCAACAACAAAACAATGCACACACACGAAGGGGGACAAAACTGATTAGCCAGACCATATGGCAGCACACCCACCTGTGTGAATTCCGGGTGCAAATGACCCAGCAACGGCAGGGCACTCGCGCCGAGAACACGCGGTGGGGCGTTGGAGGGCCCTGGCCCCATCAGCGTCTTGTGCGGGAAATCGAGAGGATGAAACAAACATTCCGGCGCTGAAATCATGGGAGCAGACGACATGGCCGCAGCCGGAACGAAGCGAAGCGGTGCAGACGACAAGAGCGGACGAAAGCGAGGTGATGACGACGCCACGCTTATCGACCGCACCGCTCGCAAACTTTCAACCCCCGATGTCGCCCGCAGCGCTTTGGACAATGCACGTGACATGCTGACCAGGCGAATTCCAGAGACCCTTTCCGGTGATTGCACCAAAATTATAATGACCTACCGCCCTACCACGCTTGCTCGTAACTTGTTATGAGCCTTTAGTTCAACAATGTCGGACAACACTTTTTGTACTCGGTCTCTATGGCCTTGACGGGTGCAGCCGTCCGCGTAAAGTGCTTGATTAAGAGGAACAACTCTAACAGCTTTCTTCCAAATCTGACCGAATGATTGTCCTTCTTAGCACGTGTACTATAGGTTGCTCTACACAACAATGTGTGTGTGTGTGTGTGTGTGTGTGTGTGTGTGTGTGTGTGCCGTCATGTTGTGTAGTAAGTGTACTCTGTCTGTCTGTCTGTCTGTCTGTCTGTCTGTCTGTCTGTCTCTGTCTCTCTCTGTCTCTCTCTCTCTCTCTCTCCTCTCTCTCTCTCTCTCTCTCTCTCTCTCTCTCTCTCTCTCTCTCTCTCTCTCTCTCCGTACTGGCCGCGGAAAGGCACCGGTCTAGGACACTTTAGAGACGACTGATAAAAACAAAAACAAAAGCGCAAAACAAAACAAAACAAAACAAAAAATGCATCTGATTTCGGCTATCGTCAGCCATAAAATAAAATGCGTTCCGTAATCTCGATAGAAAACGAATGGGGTACATCAGTTTAAAGCGGCTCTTCACTGAGTCAGAGTAGTCTCGTGCCGCCGCGGAACACCAGCAAAGACTGAAGCGCGGCTGGCAACTATAGCTGGAAAATATGCACTTGCAGTGTATTGTACATGCGGTAATGATCCGCATCGACTTATTGTTATTCGTATCTAAAATCAAACAGGAACAAACAAAGAAACAAAACAAAAAACAAAACAAAAAACAAGGCGGCTGATTTTATTGCTTCTTCTAAAGTGAATCGATTGACGAGCAAATGGGAATGCTAGTGTTGAGCCACAATAATAACTTGATAATGTGATTTTATGTGCTATTTCTCCACATAGCCCATTACAAAGCAAAGACTTGATACTGGCAAAACAGTCAAAACAAACTTCCGCGAGCACACACTGACTCGTCTCACACACACACACACACACACACACACACACACACACACACACGCCGCACACTCACACACACGCACGCACGCCGCACATGACACGCACCCCGCCCGCATGCGGCACGGACGCAGAGAGAGAGAGAGAGAGAGAGAGAGAGAGAGAGATGAACTGATAGGGACAGCCACACTCCGAGCACCACTTTCCGGCACCTTCCTCCAGACTCTACCAGATTTAGTTACGCCACTGAAGGGGCGCTCTTTATCTCCGCGCAGCTGTCCAGCGACGCGGTCGGCGCCCTCCGAAAAGTTCGGGTACTAATATGACTGTAGAAGCAACCTAGCGCCCAAGCACGCACGTAAACATGAGACGCATCCACCCCGGGTAAAAAGAGAGTTCCGTCTCGATTGAAACGATTGTGGTTTTATTTGTGCTGGTGTAAACTTTGTTGGCGGCTATAAATAACACGCCTTGTTTTATTTGAGTTGTTTGTAACAAACTTACTACTGTTTGAGCTTTGCATGAAGTGACATGGTGCATGGTTGTATGGTGTACACAGAACTTGCGCCGAGACGGCTGCAGTTTCATGTGGCACCAGCCATGTCAGCGCTGTAAGTACACCACTTCGGTGGATATCCAAAAAACACGCCATGAAAAGCTAGTCACTCACGTAGAACCACATGCGAGCGCAGTGAGTCTGCTCAAGAGAGCGGAGAATAGCGCTATATAAGCGATCATGATCAATCAAAAAACAAAAAACTGCTCCGGCGTTAGCTGTGTTTTCTGGACCCTATGGCGTAACTAAATACGGCAGTGGTTGAAGGAAGGATGTCGTAAACCGGTGCTTGGAGTTTGAGGGACAGCTTGCCAGAGGTAAGATTTCAAAGATGACGCTCAGAATGCCTTTATTAGATCCTTACTGAAAAGCTGTAGCAATATATACCCACCTGACTGGTCATATGACATTTCACTAAGCACATTACGTCAGACTAATACTTGAAACATGTTTCGAGAATGCCCACTTCACTAAGCACATTACGTCAGACTGATACATAATACTTGAAACATGTTTCGAGAATGCCCCCTCTCTCTTTCTCCCAGTAGTCTCACAATATATATAATATTTTATTGTTGAAAAGCAGCTTACGGCAGGCCCACACACACACTCACACACACACACACACACACACACACACACACACACACGAGGCACACTCTGCGGCACTGACACTGACACATCATCAGAAACTGAACTGCTATCGACCAGTCATAAGACATAAATTCCAACTATGTATACAGTCACCGTCGAGAGACAGCCTAGTTAGTCAGTAGCGCAAGCTGATACTCGGCTACGACGGCAGCAGGCCATAGATCTGTACTACATGTGGACAGGCACACGCCGCGCAGTGGCCTGGTTACAATACCGTTGGGTGTTTAACAGAGTTAAAACAACAACAACAACAACAACAACAAAACGATTATACAAAGTCAGTCACTACGGCATTAAACCGGCGAACCGCTGCCGTCTTCTTCAGTGACGTTCCCCCCAACTGAACCGGCAACAACGGCGATACGACTGACCACACCGACGTGACCGAACCGCCGAAAACAGAGCGGAAATTTTTCCAAGTCACTCTTCACCACCTGTTACTTGCAGTCGAGTCATTCTAGCTGTGGACATCGCTCTGATATAACCTTCCTGGTTGACTGAGCGTACAACAACAACAACAAAAACCTTCGGCAACACAAGTTATATAAGTACCTTCAAGTCTGTGGACAGTGGCTGAATTTGGCTATTGTGATCTGACTACACGCCGCTAAAACACTGGCTGCCGGAGAACTCTGAAGCATCATGTGGAGTTCAGTTGGCTTGGTTCTTGTAACTTCTCTGTGTGTGGTGGGTTCAGCGCAGCACGACCAACCGCTCCACTATCAACCAGTCTGCTACCAACCAGAGCAGATCCATCTTTCCTATGGAGGTGGGTGGGGTTTACTTTTCAGTTTTAAAGGCGGTCATTTTTGAGGTGACTGAGTTCTTCCAGTGAAACGGAGGCGACTATTATGCGGCGTTCTGAAGAAAGTGACGGAAAACGAAAAGAAAAGCCGAAGATGAGAAGAAGAAAGAAAAACAATAAATAACTGAACTTAGTAAGTAAGTAAACATGGTGCTTAACGTCCACGGAAACCATAAGGTTTATTAGGAAGGGGGGGAAGGGGTATGGAGGTGGGGCCGGGAGAGGGAGATTATATACCTGTGTCGCTACACTGTCACCACCACTAAAGCAAGTAAATTCAACAACATCAAGTTTTATTGCTGTACATGCAAATCACAACGTATATACATCAATATAACAAATCCTAGCTTTTGACTGACTACATCACTAAAAATAACAGTGTGATAAATACAACCCAAGACTACACTATAGTCGCTCATACCACATACCTACATATATATTCACACAAAGTGTTTGAGATACAACTTTTTTTTCTTCAAATAATAAATACTCTAAATTATAAAATTATCTTAAAAACGACCACACACACACACACACACACACACACACACACACCATTTTTCACATGCCAATGAGTGAAAAAGCCTTTACGTTGGATCATGTAAGAAAATAGAGCTACTGGTGTGTCGACAAAAAAAACTTGAAAAAATAAAAAATAAATGGTCAGTTGTATAGGTAATTCAGTTCCAGAGATTTTGGTACTAATCATGACGATGCTGCCTGCAAAATGACCGCTAGATACAAGGGCTCAAACAGAGCAGAGGTCCAACCAAAGTCTCAAAATGTCACACTGGCCGGGTGCCCAACGGCGTGGGGATTTTCTGATTTAAAAATAAGTAAATATTTATATTGACTTTTTTTTTTAGGCTTACAAGTCTTTATCTGCTTGTTGAAGTGTTGCTTAATGTCCTCGGATGTCGGCTGACATGTTAGGGACAAGCTGAGACCAATGCCGAAGCATGGTTCAATAAATCTTTACGTCCACGGAAGCCAGAAGGCTCGTCAAGTTAGGACGGACAGCCCAGGACGGCCACCTCGACTCTCACACAGCTCCTGAACTATGTGTCTTTATCTGCACTTTTGTTCTTGTTATTTTCATCGTCATTCTCATCGTCATCGTCGTAGTGTTAGCCTGTCACCTTCATTGTGAGTAGTATGATTCTTACGGGGCAAAAGCTCAAGGGCCAATTTGTATGCCAAATCTTTTTCATTTCACACAAACGTTGAAACTGGCTCCAACTCGTCTAGAACTACGCATTAAAAGGCAGCCACAAGAAGAGTCGGAGAGAACCCAGTCAGCTCCAAGCGTCAGTGTTTAACCCCTGCCCTCCTTCGGTCTCGGAAAACACAAGGCTGAAAAACGATCCGCGGACAGCAGCCGCAGGGTCATTTCTGGTACCAAGTTCTTGGGAACTGAGTTACCTTTCCGTCAGTGTTGGTGTCAAAGTCATAAGAGAAAGCCCCATCGTCTCACACGATGCAACCAAAGAAGCTGTGCTAAACGTTTCGGAAAATAGAGCATGCAAAAATCATCAATGTCAGTTTGAAAAACAGGAATCTGGCGGAGTCCGAGGGTGTGTTGAAGTTGGGGACACGGTAGGGCGTTGCCGTGGAAACTGTCCTGCAACACACACACACACACACACACAGAACGAAAGCATTCAAACGAAATCCACAGGAGTGGGACCCGGGGGTGTGGGGCGAGAGGTGGGGGGGGGGGGGGGGGGGGG
>JABMCL010000188.1:1950000-1987500 GCA_018857735.1 Alviniconcha marisindica | reverse complement strand
CACACACACAACACGCACGCACGCACCACGCACGCACGCACGCACGCACGCACATACACACACACACACACACACACACACACACACACACACACACACACACACACACACACACACACACACACACACCAATATGACTCAGTACCTAGGAGACCCCAAAAGCATGTATAACTAACAGCTTCTTTGCACCAGCCGTGCTCCAGAAAGTCTCACTACTGCTGTCATGAAACTGATTACGGTTTATTAGGGACGCACACTGTTGTGGAAACACGGTGCTTAAAGTTCACAGAAACCATACGGCTTACTAAGGACGGTGAAGTAGGGAGGGGGGGGGGGAAGGCTCCACCTCCCTGCTCTTGATCTCCTTTGGATTCTATTGAGAGTCCAGCTCCACCTCCCTGCCCTTGGTCTCCCTTGGACTCTCTTGAGAGTCCAGCTCCACCTCCCTGCCCTTGATCTGCCTTGGACTCTCTTGAGAGTCCAGCTCCACCTCCCTGCCCTTGATCTCCCTTGGACTCTCTTGAGAGTCCAGCTCCACCTCCCCGCCCTTGATCTCCCTTGGACTCTCTTGAGAGTCCAGCTCCACCTCCCGCCCTTGATCTCCCTTGGACTCTCTTGAGAGTCCAGCTCCACCTCCCCGCCCTTGATCTCCTTTGGACTCTCTTGAGAGTCCAGCTCCACCTCCCTGCCCTTGATCTCCTTTGGACTCTCTTGAGAGTCCAGCTCCACCTCCCCGCCCTTGATCTCCCTTGGACTCTCTTGAGAGTCCAGCTCCACCTCCCTGCCCTTGATCTCCCTTGGACTCTCTTGAGAGTCCAGCTCCACCTCCCTGCCCTTGATCTCCTTTGGACTCTCTTGAGAGTCCAGCTCCACCTCCCCGCCCTTGATCTCCTTTGGACTCTCTTGAGAGTCCAGCTCCACCTCCTTGCCCTTGATCTCCTTCGGACTCTCTTGAGAGTCCAGCTCCACCTCCCTGCCCTTGATCTCCATTGGACTCTCTTGAGAGTCCAGCTCCACCTCCCTGCCCTTGATCTCCTTTGGACTCTCTTGAGAGTCCAGCTCCACCTCCCCGCCCTTGATCTCCTTTGGACTGTCTTGAGAGTCCAGCTCCACCTCCCTGCCCTTGATCTCCTTTGGACTCTCTTGAGAGTCCAGCTCCACCTCCTTGCCCTTGATCTCCTTTGGACTCTCTTGAGAGTCCAGCTCACCTCCCTGCCCTTGATCTCCTTTGGACTCTCTTGAGAGTCCAGCTCCACCTCCCTGCCCTCGATCTCCCTTGGACTCTCTTGAGAGTCCAGCTCCACCTCCCTGCCCTTGATCTCCATTGGACTCTCTTGAGAGTCCAGCTCCACCTCCCTGCCCTTGATCTCTCCTGGACTCTCTTGAGAGTCCAGCTCCACCTCCTTGCCCTTGATCTCCTTTGGACTCTCTTGAGAGTCCAGCTCCACCTCCCTGCCCTTGATCTCCTTTGGACTCTCTTGAGAGTCCAGCTCCACCTCCCTGCCCTCGATCTCCCTTGGACTCTCTTGAGAGTCCAGCTCCACCTCCCTGCCCTTGATCTCCATTGGACTCTCTTGAGAGTCCAGCTCCACCTCCCTGCCCTTGATCTCTCCTGGACTCTCTTGAGAGTCCAGCTCCACCTCCCTGCCCTTGATCTCCCTTGGACTCTCTTGAGAGTCCAGCTCCACCTCCCTGCCCTTGATCTCTCCTGGACTCTCTTGAGAGTCCAGCTCCACCTCCCTGCCCTTGATCCCCCTTGGACTCTCTTGAGAGTCCAGCTCCACCTCCCTGCCCTTGATCTCTCCTGGACTCTCTTGAGAGTCCAGCTCCACCTCCCTGCCCTTGATCCCCCTTGGACTCTCTTGAGAGTCCAGCTCCACCTCCCTGCCCTTGATCTCCCTTGGACTCTCTTGAGAGTCCAGCTCCACCTCCCTGCCCTTGATCTCTCCTGGACTCTCTTGAGAGTCCAGCTCCACCTCCCTGCCCTTGATCTCCCTTGGACTCTCTTGAGAGTCCAGCTCCACCTCCCTGCCCTTGATCTCTCCTGGACTCTCTTGAGAGTCCAGCTCCACCTCCCTGCCCTTGATCCCCCTTGGACTCTCTTGAGAGTCCAGCTCCACCTCCCTGCCCTTGATCTCCCTTGGACTCTCTTGAGAGTCCAGCTCCACCTCCCTGCCCTTGATCTCTCCTGGACTCTCTTGAGAGTCCAGCTCCACTCCCTGCCCTTGATCTCCCTTGGACTCTCTTGAGAGTCCAGCTCCACCTCCCTGCCCTTGATCTCCCTTGGACTCTCTTGAGAGTCCAGCTCCACCTCCCTGCCCTTGATCTCCCTTGGACTCTCTTAGAGTCCAGCTCCACCTCCCTGCCCTTGATCCGCCTTGGACTCTCTTGAGAGTCCAGCTCCACCTCCCTCCTCTTGATCTCGCCTTGGACTCTCTTGAGAGTCCAGCTCCACCTCCCTGCCCTTGATCTCCCTTGGACTCTCTTGAGAGTCCAGCTCCACCTCCCCTCCTCTTGATCTCGCCTGGACTCTGATGCTGTCGTGGCAACTCACGCCTTCTTCCTTGGTGCTTTACGGCCACAGAAACCACAAGGCTTATTGGGGACGGGGGGGAAATAGGATAGGGAATAAGAGCCCGGGGCCACCTCCCTGTTCACACAGCTCCTGAACTCTAAAAGTAAGTAAACATGGCGCTTAACGGCCACAGAAACCACAAGGCTCATTGGGGACGGGGAGAAGGGGGGACGGGGTGTATAGAGGTGGCGGGAGTAAGTAAGTAACTCGGTGTTTTACTGACGCCCAGTCCACCACTGCTGTTTTATCAGGGCGAAGAGGTGGCGGCAAAGGGAGATTATGTATACCTATCGCCACCCTGTCACCACCACCAGACTGACTCCTGCAATAACGTGGGCAGCGATGAGAGCCATTTTAGTGTTTCATTAACTGTGAGGGTCAAAGTCACAAAGACAACGTCCACAGACCACAGCTTTTGAAGAGAAAGGAGGAGAGCCGAAGCGGATTCGAACCGCCGAGGTCCCTGCGCTTACCAGCCTAACGCCTTACCGCTAGGCCAAACCGGGAGCTCTGCAACTCACGTGTGCACGTGTCGTCGGCGCAGTTGACCGGGCACGTGCAGCGACAGCGGCGGGAGTCGAAGACGCCTTCTCCCAGACAGCGCAGCACGGCGAGGCACCCCTTGCAGTCCACGCCGCCGTAGGGCCGCTTGCAGGCGCACGTCTTGCCCGTCTGGCGGCTGTTGCAGCGGCAGCGGCAGCGGCGCGGGTCCAGCTTGGCGCCGTTCTTGCACACCAGCCCACACCGGTGCTCGCACCGCAAGCCTGCACGGTGAGACAGGGTAGTTATGGGTGGAGGAGGAAGGACGGGGAGGGGGGGGGGGGCAGAGTTGGGGTGGTGGTGGAGGAGGAGGATGGGAGGTGGGAGGGGAGGAGGAGGGGAGATGGGGGTGGAGGAGAATGGTGGGAGGTGGGGGTGAAGGGAGGAGGAGGAGGGGAGGTGGGGGGCAAAGTGGGGGTGGAGGAGGAGGGGGAGATGAGGGGTGGAGGAGATGGTGGGAGGTGGGGGTGAAGGAGGAGGAGGAGGAGGGGAGGTGGGGGCAAAGGAGTGGGATGGAGGAGGAGGGGGAGATGGGGGGGGGAGGAGAATGGTGGGAGGGGGGTGAAGGAGGAGGAGGATGGGAGGTGGGGAGGGGAGGAGGAGGGGGAGATGGGGGTGGAGGAGAATGGTGGGAGGTGGGGGTGAAGGAGGAGGAGGGGAGGTGGGGGCAAAGTGGGGGTGTGGGAGGAGGGGGGGAGATGGGGTGGAGGAGAATGGTGGGAGTGGGGGTGAAGGAGGAGGAGGATGGGAGGTGGGGGAGCAAAGTGGGGGGGGAGGAGGAGGGGGTGATGGGGGTGGAGGAGAATGGTGGGAGGTGGGGGTGAAGGAGGAGAGAGGAGGGAGGGGGGGCAAAGTGGGGGGTGGAGGAGGAGGGGGGAGATGGGGGGTGAAGGAATGGTGAGGATGGGGGATGAAGGTGATGGAGGCGGATGGGAGGTGGGGGCAAAGTGGGGGTGGAGGAGGAGGGGGAGATGGGGGTGGAGGAGAATGGTGGGAGGTGGGGGCAAGTGAAGTGGAGGAGGAGGGGAGATGGGGGGTGCAAAAAGTGGGGGTGAGTGGGGAGTGGAAGGAGGAGTAGGAGGTGGGGGAAGTGGGGGTGGGGAGGAGGGGAGATGGGGGTGGGGGAATGGAGGTGGGGGATGTGAGTGTGGAGTGGGGAGAAAGTGGGGGGTGGAGGAGAAGTGGGAGGTGGGGTGAAGGAGGAGAAGGTGGGAGGTGGGGGTGAAGAGAGGGAGGAGGGAGGTGGGGGGCAAGTGGGGTGGAGGAGGAGCGTGAAGGGGGGGGGGGGGGAGGATGAGGAGGAGGTGGGGGCAAAGTGGGGGGTGGAGGAGGAGGGTGGAGGCGGAGGAGGGGAAGGAGACTAAACCGGGGTGCAAGTTGGAAAAGACACATCGATCCAAACATGTTTAAAAACAATAACGAAAAACTGAATGAACGTATTCAGAGAGGATATAATGGCAGATCATCAAGACAATCCGGTATGTGTGTATGTGTGTGTGTGTGTGTGTGTGTGTGTGTGTGTGTGTGTGTGTGTGTGTTTGTTGTGTGTGTGTGGCTGTGTGTCGTGTGTGTGTGTGTGTGTGTGTGTGTGTGTGTGTGTGTGTGTGTGTGTGTGTGTGTGTGTGTGTGTGTGTTGTGTGTTTGTGGGTTTTTATGTTTTGTGTGTGTGGGGTGTGTGTTGTGTGTTTTGTGTGTGTGTGTGTGTGTGTTGTGTGTGTGTGTGTTTGTGGTGTGTGTGTGTGTGTGTGTGTGGTGTGTGTGTGTGTGTGTGTGTGTGTTGTGTTGTTGTTGTTGTTGTTGTTGTTTGTTTTAATAGATGAAAGTGCTCACACATAAAGAGAGAGAGAAAACAAAATGCAAACAACTCTACTTAATGTTGTAAAATGAACCCATAAATATGTTCAAAGAGCACAGTAATGATAAATGTTAAAATTATTCTACAACTGCATTCAGACAGCATGAGGACACTTCATCAAACCAGCTCGATCCAGATACGGAAGGAAAAAAGTAATAATAATACTATAAAAAAAATTAAAAGAAGAAAAGAAGAAAATGATCCGTCAGCATATTAACAACACATCTGTGCTTGTCCAACAAACAAAATTATGCCAGTCGGTGTTGCTGTCAGGCCTATTTTAAAACATCCAGTCAGTCAACCCAGTCAGTCGACCAATAATTAGTTGACAATTTGGACCAACCGACCAATCACTAAATCAGAAATGCGTTACGTTTTACCAAAAGTGACAGACTATGCATGCATTATATCGTTGTGATGTCAAGTGCATGCATTATATGGTTGTGACGTTATCTGAGTGAATGACGTGCTGCATGACGTACCGTAAAACCCTTTTCGGCAGTTGCAGCCTCCAGCCAGACGGGAACCACGGTTGCGACAGACGACTCTCTTCCCTCCTGACGCACACCACATACACTAGTAAGTAAACATGGTGCCAAACCCCCAGAACCATAAAGGGTTATTAGTAAAAGGGGGGAAGGGGGAAGGGGTATGGGAGGTGGGGGGGGGGGGGGGGGGGGGTAAAAAAATTTTTCCTTTTACCATTTAACACCCAAAGACTCCCCCATTAAATGGGCACGATGGGGGGCCTTTTTAATGTTTCATAATTGTGAGGGGACAAAATCAAAACGGGTCCACAGACCACAACCCGAAAGGGGGAAAGGAGAGCCGAAGCGGTTCAACGAGGTCCCTACCACCTAACGCCTTACCGTTAGGCCAAACCGGCTCACACCCACATACACTGCCGTGTTTAGTTCTAATATATGCCCCGTGACGCACACCACATATACTGCCGTGTTTAGTTCTAATATATGCCACTTGACGCACACCACATACCCTGTGTTTAGTTCTGATATATGCCACATGACGCACACCACATACCCTGTGTTTAGTTCTAATATATGCACCTGACGCACACCACATACCCTGTGTTTAGTTCTAATATATGCCACGTGACACAAACCACATACCCTGTGTTTAGTTCTGATATATGCCACATGACGCACACCACATACACTGCCGTGTTTAGTTCTAATATATGCCACATGACGCACACCACATACACTGCCGTGTTTAGTTCTAATATATGCCACATGACGCACACCACATACACTGTGTTTAGTTCTGATATATGTCACATGACGCACACCACATACACTGTGTTTAGTTCTAATATATGCCACTTGACGCATACCATATACACTGTGTTTAGTTCTGATATATGTCACATGACGCACACCACATACACTGTGTTTAGTTCTGATATATGTCACATGACGCACACCACATACACTGTGTTTAGTTCTGATATAGTCACATGACGCACACCACATACACTGCCGTGTTTAGTTCTAATATATGCCACATGACGCACACCACATACACTGTGTTTAGTTCTGATATATGCCACATGACGCACACCACATACACTGTGTTTAGTTCTAATATATGCCACTTGACGCATACCACATACACTGTGTTTAGTTCTGATATATGCCACATGACGCACACCACATACACTGCCGTGTTTAGTTCTAATATATGCCACATGACGCACACCACATACACTGTGTTTAGTTCTGATATATGCCACATGACGCACACCACATACACTGTGTTTAGTTCTGATATATGCCACATGACGCACACCACATACACTGTGTTTAGTTCTAATATATGCCACTTGACGCATACCACATACACTGTGTTTAGTTCTGATATATGTCACATGACGCACACCACATACACTGTGTTTAGTTCTGATATATGTCACATGACGCACACCACATACACTGTGTTTAGTTCTGATATACGTCACATGACGCACACCACATACACTGCCGTGTTTAGTTCTAATATATGCCACATGACGCACACCACATACACTGTGCTTAGTTCTGATATATGCCACATGACGCACACCACATACACTGTGTTTAGTTCTGATATATGTCACATGACGCACACCACATACACTGTGTTTAGTTCTGATACATGTCACATGACGCACACCACATACACTGCCGTGTTTAGTTCTAATATATGCCACATGACGCACACCACATACACTGTGTTAGTTCTGATATATGCCACATGACGCACACCACATACACTGCCGTGTTTAGTTCTGATATATGCCACATGACGCACACCACATACACTGCCGTGTTTAGTTCTAATATATGCCACATGACGCACACCACATACACTGTGTTTAGTTCTGATATATGCCACATGACGCACACCACATACACTGTGTTTAGTTCTGATATATGCCACATGACGCACACCACATACACTGTGTTTAGTTCTGATGTATGTCAGATTTTATGTACTCTCAATCAGACTAGGGCCCTGAGCACTTGTGGAGAATCAACAAAGGGGAGTAAATGTGTTCGACAGACGTCACACGTATAAAAAGGGACACAACAACAGAGACCCCCCCCCCCAACTACCCACCTAAGGGGAATGCAGATCTATGCTTAAAAACAAAACAACATACATTGTATTCACTCTGAGGCAAGCATGTAAATGTGTATGTTCACATTATGCTGAACCAGTTTCACAGTATATTCTGAGGCACTGACATTCTTTTCCATCTTTCAAGTTAAAACTGTACACAAAATCCATTCCCTTTTTTTTTTTAAATCCGATACTTGGGCTACTACAAAGTCATAAACTGTGGGAAAGTATCAGTTGGCTGAGGCAGATCAGTCACAGCGGTCACATCACTAAATGTATCCAGGGACAGCCGATGCCAGTCTATCGGTCACATCACTAAACGTATCCATGGACAGCCGATGCCAGTCTATCGGTCACATCACTAAACGTATCCAGGGACAGCCAAAGCCAGTCTATCGGTCACATCATTAAACGTATGCAGGGACAGCCGAAGCCAGTCTATCGGCCACATCACTAAACGTATTCAGGGACAGCCGAAGCCAACATTTTTTTTTCTTTTTTTTTTTAAATCCAGTCTCCTCTAGAGTTACATTTAAAAAAAAAAAATATATATATATATATATATTAATAAATATGAGATGAGAAAGGCGGAAAGATAATTATAAGAAATGATAGTTCTGGTGAGGGTGAATCATGGAATGACTCGACTGTACTCCCACTGGTTGATAATATGATTATCAACCAGTGGGTGTATTATCAACCAATGGGAGTACACAGAAGGAGAAGAAGAAGACGCTCGTGCGTCCGAGGAGGCAACACTGACGTCATGACGCCTGTGACGTAGCCCGCGGCTGTGACGTGTCGCCTCTGTCTGCGCCGGCTATTAGCACAGTGCTAGTGCTTTCGTTTTGTTCTGTGACTAGTCACTAGTCTAGACCTGCTATGGTCACAGTGCTAGTGCTTTCGTTTTGTTCTGTCACTAGTCACTAGTCTAGACCTGCTATGGTCACAGTGCTAGTGCTTTCGTTTTGTTCTGTGACTAGTCACTAGTCTAGACCTGCTATGGTCACAGTGCTAGTGCTTTCGTTTTGTTCTGTGACTAGTCACTAGTCTAGACCTGCTATGGTCACAGTGCTAGTGCTTTCGTTTTGTTCTGTCACTAGTCACTAGTCTAGACCTGCTATGGTCACAGTGCTAGTGCTTTCGTTTTGTTCTGTCACTAGTCACTAGTCTAGACCTGCTATGGTCACAGTGCTAGTGCTTTCGTTTTGTTCTGTCACTAGTCACTAGTCTAGACCTGCTATGGTCACAGTGCTAGTGTTTTCGTTTTTTTCTGTGACTAGTCACTAGTCTAGACCTGCTATGGTCACAGTGCTAGTGCTTTCGTTTTGTTCTGTGACTAGTCACTAGTCTAGACCTGCTATGGTCACAGTGCTAGTGCTTTCGTTTTGTTCTGTGACTAGTCACTAGTCTAGACCTGCTATGGTCACAGTGCTAGTGTTTTCCGTTTTTTCTGTGACTAGTCACTAGTCTAGACCTGCTATGGTCACAGTGCTAGTGTTTTCCGTTTTGTTCTGTGACTAGTCACTAGTCTAGACCTGCTATGGTCACAGTGCTAGTGCTTTCGTTTTGTTCTGTGACTAGTCACTAGTCTAGACCTGCTATGGTCACAGTGCTAGTGCTTTCGTTTTGTTCTGTGACTAGTCACTAGTCTAGACCTGCTATGGTCACAGTGCTAGTGCTTCCGTTTTTTCTGTGACTAGTCACTAGTCTAGACCTGCTATGGTCACAGTGCTAGTGTTTTCCGTTTTTTCTGTGACTAGTCACTAGTCTAGACCTGCTAGGGGCACGGGCCTGGTGCTTCCGTTTTTTTCTATGGGCACAGCACTAGTGACTTCGTTTCGTTCGGTGACTAGTCTAGACCTGCTATGGGCACAGCACTAGTGACTTCGTTTCGTTCGGTGACTAGTCTAGACCTGCTATGGGCACAGCACTAGTGACTTCGTTTCGTTCGGTGACTAGTCTAGACCTGCTATGGGCACAGCACTAGTGACTTCGTTTCGTTCTGGGACTTTCCTGTGGGCACAGCATGTGACTTCGTTTCACTAGTCTAGACCTGCTATGGCACAGCACTAGTGACTTCGTTTCGTTCTGTACTAGTCTAGACCTGCTATGGGCACAGCAGTAGTGACTTCGTTTCGTTCTGGGACTAGTCTAGACCTGCTATGGGCACAGCACTAGTGACTTCGTTTCGTTCTGGGACTAGTCTAGACCTGCTATGGGCACTCACCTGCAGGGGATCGAGCGTAGTGGTACAGAGCTCGGCTAAACCGCTGGTTACTGCCCTTCCGAAGCTGGTAAAAATCAAATTAAAAAGGTGGGTGGGTGTGGGGGGTGGGGGTGGGGGTGGGGGGAGGAAGAACAATCAGTCAACGTTTGCCAAATACTGTCACGTTGATAGTCGACAGTCATCATAATTATAATAATGGAATATTTATGGCGCCCCATCTCGTAAGAGCTTGGAGCGCTTACAAAGACCAATCGACACGCTCATTTTATCACACACACTCACACACGCACGCACGCACGCACGCTCACACACATCACACACACACACACACACACACACACACACACACACACACACACACACACACACACACACACACACACATCATAAGCACACACACACACACACACACCACACACACACACACACACACACACACACACACAATCATACACACGCAGACACACACACACACACATCACAGACACACACACACCACACACACCACACATAGCACACACACCTACACACACACACACACACACACACACACACACACACACACACACACACACACACACACACACACACACACACACAAACTGTCATCTGAACTAGCGTGCAGCAACGGAAGAAGTTCAGTGACATGATGATGATGTGGGGCTTATGTCCTCAGATGTCGGGCTGACCTATTAGAGACAAACTGTGCAGTCATGTTGATGATGATGTGGGGCTTACGTCCTCAGATGTCGGGCTGACCTATTAGAGACAAACTGTGCAGTCATGTTGATGATGATGTGGGGCTTACGTCCTCAAATGTCGGGCTGACCTATTAGAGACAAACTGTTGATGATGATGGGGGCTTATGTCCTCAGATGTCAGACTGACCTATTAGGGACAAACTGTTGATGATGATGGGGGCTTATGTCCTCAGATGTCGAGACTGACCTATTAGGGACAAACTGTTGATGATGATGGGGGCTTATGTCCTCAGATGTCAGAGCTGACCTATTAGGGACAAACTGTTGATGATGATGGGGGCTTATGTCCTCAGATGTCAGACTGACCTATTCGGGACAAACTGTTGATGATGATGGGGGCTTATGTCCTCAGATGTCAGACTGACCTATTAGGGACAAACTGTTGATGATGATGGGGGGCTTATGTCCTCAGATGACGGGCTGACCTATTAGGGACAAACTGTTGATGATGATGTGAGGCTTACGTCCTCAGATGACGGGCTGACCTATTAGGGACAAACCGTTGATGATGATGGGGGCTTATGTCCTCAGATGACGGGCTGACTTATTAGGGACAAACTGTTGATGATGATGTGGGGCTTACGTCCTCAGATGACGGGCAGACCTATTAGGGACAAACTGTTGATGATGATGTGGGGCTTACGTCCTCAGATGACGGGCTGACCTATTAGGGACAAACCGTGCAGTGAGGTGTAGACTCGCGGTCCATAATAATACGCACCAAGATGCGGACTGGCTGGTTGATCGGTCCGACGGCCCGCAGAGACTGGACCGCTGGGCTGAAGTACCAGTAGGTGCCGGCGAAGTTGATGGGGTTGAAGAGGTTGGCGGCCTTGTAGCCCGCGGGGTCCTTGTCCCACGACAGGATCGGCTGGCGGTTATTCCGGTCCTTCGTCCAAATCTCTGAGTTGTCCAGAGACACAACAGCTAGCTCTAGTTCCACTATGTGTGTGTGTGTGTGTGTGTGTGTGTGTGTGTGTGTGTGTGTGTGTGTGTGTGTGTGTGTGTGTGTGTGTGTGTGTGTGTGTGTGTGTGTGTGTGTGTGTGTGTGTGTGTTGTGTGTGTGTGTGTGTGTGTGTGTGTGTGTGTGTGTGTAGTGTGTGTGTGTGTGTGTGTGTGTGTGTGTGTGTGTGAGAGAGAGAGAGTGTGTATGTGCCTGTGTGTGTGTGTGTGTGTGTGTGTGTGTGTTGTTGTGTGGTTGTGTTGTGGTGTTGGTGGTGTAGTGTGTGTGTGTGTGTGTGTGTGTGTGTGTGTGTGTGTGTGTGTGTGTGTGTGTGTGTGCGTGTGTGCGTGTGTGCACGTGTATGTGTCTGTCTGTCTGTCGCGCGCGCGTGCATGCGCCTGTCATCCCCACCTTCACCCCCTCCCTGCCTTCCTTACGCCGACCAAACCACACCACCAAGAGTTCATTCCGTATTGCGCCCCCCCCCCCCCCCCCCCCCCCCCCCACAACAAGGCATTTTACAATTCAGAAAAAAAAGTTGCTCCCCAACAGACACATAATTATATCCGAATCATACATCTTCACGCACGGGTGCATCTTGCTTACCGATGTTGACGTCTAGCTGGACGTTGAAGGGATGTCCAATGAAGATGTTTTTTGCTCCAACGGGTAAAGTGACTATGGTGTGCACTGCATCTGTAACAGTCACCAGGACAACAGTCAAATCAAGCCAACCGTGAAATATAAAAACCGCAATACAAATTGTCTAATTCATTAGTGTATTTCCGTTTTCATAAAATCTTTCTCGAATGTAAATACCCCCCCCCCCCCCTCACAAAAGGGTAAGATTTATTGTGTGTGTGTGTGTGTGGGGGGGTGAGAGAGAGAGGAGAGAGAGAGAGAGGATACATACATTTTATTCAATAAGACCTTAGCCCCTTTTGAAGGGTTGTAAGCATAATACACCTTACAACACAGATCTGATACACACAGGTTTCAGGTTACTGACGTTGCAACGAGCGCGCGCACGCACACACACACACACACACACACACACACACACACACACACACACACACACACACACACACACACACACACACACACACACACCACACACACACACACACACACACACACACACGGGAGGGGGGGGGCGGACAGGCAGAAAACAGACAGAGAGAGTATCGGCATTCAACGGCCTGTCAACCGTGCAAGCTACCTTCGAGACAGACAGATAGACAGGCAGGCCCGCATGCATACATGCATACAGAGAGATTGAGAGAGTATCGGCATTTAACGGCCTGTCAACCGTGCAAGCTACCTTCGAGACAGACAGACAGACAGGCATGCCCGCATGCATACATGCATACAGAGAGATTGAGAGAGTATCGGCATTTAACGGCCTGTCAACCGTGCAAGCTACCTTCGGACGACAGACAGACAGACAGGATGCCCGCATGCATACATCATACAGAGAGATTGAGAGAGATCGGCTTTAACGGCCTGTCAACCGTGCAAGCTACCTTCGAGACAGACAGACAGACGACAGGCAGCCCGCATGCATACATGCATACAGAGAGATGAGAGAGTATCGATTTAAGGTGTCAACCGTAGCAAGCTACCCGAGCAGACAGACAGACAGACAGGCAGCGCATGCATACATGCATCAGAAATGAAGTACCATTAGCCTTTTCAAGCAAGAGAGACAGCTTACAACGACAGCATCATGCATACATGCATACAGAGGATTGAGAATACGGCTTCAACGGCCTGCAACTGCACTACACTCGAGACAGACAACTGACAACACACATGCATACATGCACTACAGAGAGTGAGAGAACCATAACGGCTGCAACACCTCACAGCTACCTACAACACACAGGACAGGGCAGGCAGCAAAAACGAGAATGAGAGAGTATCGGCATTCAACGGCCTGTCAACCGTGCAAGCTACCTTCGAGACAGACAGATAGCAGCAGGCAGCATGCATACATGCATACAGAGAGATTGAGAGAGTATCGGCATTAACGGCCTGTCAACCTGCAAGCTACCTTAGACAGACAGAAGACGGAGGAGCAAAGCATACAGAGAGATTGAGAGAGTATCGGCATTTAACGGCCTGTCAACCGTGCAAGCTACCTTCGAGACAGACAGATAGACAGCAGCACGCATGCATACATGCATACAGAGAGATTGAGAGAGTATCGGCATTTAACGGCCTGTCAACCGTGCAAGCTACCTTCGAGACAGACAGACAGACAGACAGGCAGGCATGCATACATGCATACAGCCGGACAGAGAGACGCAGGACTGCCTCACCTCGTTTCAAGGGTCCACGGAACTCGCCGTGAACGCAGGACTTGCCACGGCCGCCACACACGCCACAGGCACCCAGCAGCAAGCCACCGCCCTCCCCCAGGGTCTGGCCGTTGCAGCCAAACGGCTGCAACGTACTCATCAGTCTTAATGCTACTACACAGTAGGGAGAGAAAAACGCTGCAACGTACTCATCAGCCTTAATGCTACTACACAGTAGGAGAGAAAAACGCGCTGCAACGTACTCATCAGTCTTAATGCTACTACACAGTAGGGAGAGAAAAACGCTTGCAATGTACTCATCAGCCTTAATGCTACTACAGAGGACGGAGAGAAAAACGGCTGCAACGTACTCATCAGTCTTAATGCTACTACAGAGGACGGAGAGAAAAACGGCTGCAACGTACTCATCAGTCTTAATGCTACTACACAGTAGGAGAGAAAAACGCTTGCAACGTACTCATCAGCCTTAATGCTACTACACAGTACGGAGAGAAAAACGCCTGCAACGTACTCATCAGTCTTAACTGCTACTACACAGTAGGGAGAGAAAAAGCTTTCAACGTACTCATCAGTCTTAATGCTACTACAGAGTACGGAGAGAAAAACGCCTGCAACGTACTCATCAGTCTTAATGCTACTACACAGTACGGAGAGAAAACGCTTGCAACGTACTCATCAGTCTTAATGCTACTACACAGTACGGAGAGGAAAACGCCTGCAACGTACTCATCAGCCTTAATGATACTACACAGTAGGGAGAGAAAAATGCCTGCAACGTACTCATCAGCCTTAATGATACTACACAGTACGGAGAGAAAAACGCTTGCAACGTACTCATCAGCCTTAATGATACTACACAGTAGGGAGAGAAAAACGCCTGCAACGTACTCATCAGCCTTAACGCTACTACACAGTAGGGAGAGAAAAATAGCTGCAACGTACTCATCAGCCTTAATGGTGCTACAAAGGACGGAGAAAACAACGCCTGCAACGAACTCATCAGCCTTGATGCTACTACACAGTAGGGAGAGAAAAACGCCTGCAACGTACTCATCAGCCTTAATGCTACTACAGAGTAGGCAGAGAAAAATGCCAGCAACGTACTCATCAGCCTTAATGCTGCTACAGAGGACGGAGAGAGAAATGCCTGCAACGGAGAGAGAAATGCCTGCAACGTACTCATCAGCCTTATGCTGCTACAGAGGGAGAAAAAAGCCTGCAACTACTCATCAGCTCTACATCTTAGGACCCCCCCCCCTCCCCCTCCCCACTCCTGCTTGGTGTAGCCTTAGGTATAGTCCCCTCCCCCCGCCACCCTCCTGGGTGAAGCCTTAGGTAGAGTTCCCCCCTCTCCCCACACCTCCTGGGTGTAGCCTTAGGTATAGTTGTCCCCCCCCCCCCCCCCCCCACCTCCTTTTCCCCCTCCCCACACCTCCTGGGTGTAGCCTTAGGTATAGTTCCCCCCTCTCCCCACACCTCCTGGGTGTAGCCTTAGGTATAGTTCCCCCCTCTCCCCACACCTCCTGGGTGTAGCCTTAGGTATAGTCCCCCCTCTCCCCCCCACCTCCTGGGTGTAGCCTTAGGTATAGTTCCCCCCCCCCCCCCCCTCCTGGGTGAAGCCTTAGGTAAGTTCCCCCCTCTCCTTCTACTTCATGGGTGTAGCTTTAGGTAGAGTTCCTACTTCTTCCCACACCTCCTGGGTGTAACCTTAGGTATAGTCCCCCCCTCTCCCCACACCTCCTGGGTGTAGCCTTAGGTATAGTCCCCCCACCCCCTCTCCCCACACCTCCTGGGTGTAGCCTTAGGTATGTCCCCCTCCCCAACTCCGGTGTAGCCTAGTATAGTCCCCTCTCCCCACACCTCCTGGGTGTAGCCTTAGGTAAGTCCCCCCCCCCCCCCCAACGTCTAGGGTGTAGTCTTGGGTAAAGTCACCGCTGCTCACCAACAAGTACGACACTCACCATACACTGGCCGTTGACGCAGTACCGTCTGATGCCCTTCAGCTCGTCGTCGAAGGGGTTGTCGGGTCCCGCGCAGATGACGCCATGGGGCATGACGTACATAGTCTTGCTGGGCAGTTTCCGGTCCGACCGATGACACCGCACAGAGCAGGTTTTGATATCTGCAGGCAAATACCAAACAGCCCATACCAGCATGTGTTTCGGTAGATAAGGTTTCCATAGTTGCAAGGAAATACCAAACAGCCCATACCGGTATGTGTTTCGGTAGATAAGGTTTCCATATCTGCCAGAAAATACCAAACAGCCCATACCAGCATGCGTTTTGGTAGATAAGGTTTCGATATCTGCAAGGAAATACCAAGCAGCCCATACCGGCATGTGTTTTGGTAGATAAGGTTTCCATAGTTGCAAGAAAATACCAAACTGCCCATACCGGCATGTGTTTTGGTAGATAAGGTTTCGATAGTTGCAAGGAAATACCAAACAGCCCATACCGGCATGTGTTTTGGTAGATAAGGTTTCGATAGTTGCAAGGAAATACCAAACAGCCCATACCGGTATGTGTTTTGGTAGATAAGGTTTCGATATCTGCCAGGAAATACCAAATAGCCCATACCGGCATGTGTTTTGGTAGATAAGGTTTCGATATCTGCAAGGAAATAGAAAAGCAGCCCATACCGGCATGTGTTTCGGTAGATAAGGTTTCGATAGTTGCAAGGAAATACCAAACTAGCCCATACCGGCACGTGTTTTGGTAGATAAGGTTTCGATATTGCCAGGAAAATACCAAACAGCCCATACCGGCATGTGTTTTGGTAGATAAGGTTTCGATAGTTGCAAGGAAATACCAAACAGCCCACACCGGCACGTGTTTTGGTAGATAAGGTTTCGATATCTGCCAGGAAATACCAAACAGCCCATACCGGCATGTGTTTGGTAGATAAGGTTTCGATAGTTGCAAGGAAATACCAAACAGCCCATACCTGCATGTGTTTTGGTAGATAAGGTTTCGATAGTTGCAAGGAAATACCAAACAGCCCATACCGGCATGTGTTTCGGTAGATAAGGTTTCGATAGTTGCAAGGAAATACCAAATAGCCCACACCGGCACGTGTTTTGGTAGATAAGGTTTCGATATTGCAAGGAAATACCAAACTGCCCATACCGGCGTGTGTTTCGGTAGATAAGGTTTCGATAGTTGCAAGGAAATACCAAACAGCCCATACCTGCATTTTTTTGGTTTTTGGTAGATAAGGTTTTGATATTGAAAGGGAAATACCAAATAGCCCATACCGGAAATGTGTTTTGGTAGATAAGGTTTTGATATCTGCAGGGAAATACCAAATAGCCCACACCGGCACGTGTTTTGGTAGACAAGGTTTCGACATCTGCCAGAAAATACCAAACAGCCCATATCAGCATGCGTTTGGGTAGATAAGGTTTTGATATCTGCAAGGAAATACCAAACAGCCCATACCGGCATGTGTTTTGGTAGATACGGTTTCGATATCTGCAAAGGAAATACCAAACAGCCCATACCGGCATGTGTTTCGGAAGAGCAGGTCTCAGTATCTGCAAGGAAATACCAAACAGCCCATACCGGCATGTGTCTCAAAAGAAGACCAATATGTATGGTGCTAGCATTAATCCGTGTGAAGTTGACACCAATAATGTGCAGTGCTGGCACTCAAATGTGTGGCGTTGGCATCAACAGATGTGGCGTTGACACCAACTGGCGTGGTGCTGGCGCTAGTGTGAGTGTTCTGGCACTAAGGGAGAATGGCCCGTGTCCTCCAGGCACTGACCGCCTTGTGCAGCGGCCAGAATCCCGACACCGGTGTAGAAGGTGCTTTCCCCGCCAGCGGGGTCCCGGTCACGGTGCCGGCGACAGATGGCCGCGGCCAGCTTCCCCATGTCCACCCTTACTCCTGTCTGCAACACACGAGATTTCCGTCACTGAGTGGTCGTGATCACAGTGCTGATGTCCACCCTCATCCCTGTCTGCAACACACAACACTCCACTACCGAGTGGTCGTGATCACAGTGCTGATGTCCACCCTCATCCCTGTCTGCATCACACAACACCTCCACCCTTCCCGTGCTGACGTCCACCCTCATCCTGTCTGCAACACACAACACCCCCACCATGAGTGGTGACGTCCACTCTTGCCCCTGTCTGCAGCACACAATATCTCCACTATTGAATGGTGACGTCCACTCTTACCCCTGTCTGCAACACACAATACCTCCACCCTTCGGTGGTGACGTCCTCTCTTACCCCTGTCTGCAACACACAACACCCCCACACTGAGTGGGTGAAACGGGCCACCCTCATCCCTGTCTGCAACACACAACACTCCACTACTGAGTGGTCCTGATCACAGTGCTGATGTCCACCGTAACCCCTGTCTGCATCATACAACACCTCCACCCTTCAGTGGTGACGTCCACTCCTTACTCCTGTCTGCGACACACAACACCTCCACCATTGAGTGGTGACGTCCACCCTTACCCCTGTCTGCAACACACAACACCTCCACTATTGAGTGGTGACGTCCACTCTTACCCCTGTCTGCAACACACAACACCTCCATCACTGAGTGGTCGTGATCACAGTGCTGATGTCCACCCTTACCCCTGTCTGAAACACACAACACCTCCGCTATTGAGTGGTCGTGATCGCAGTACTGATGTCCAGCTTCGCCACGTCCACTCTTACTCCTGTCTGCAACACACAACACCTCCATCACTGAGTGAGTGGTGACGTTCACCCTTAACCATGTCTGTAACACAATATTGAGTGGTGACGTCTACCCTTACTCCTGTCTACAACACACAAGACCTCTACGATAGAGTGATGACGTCCACCCTTATCCCTGTCTGCAACACACAACACCTCCACTATTGAGTGGTCGTGATCACAGTACGGATGTCCACTCTTACCCCTGTCTGCGTCATACAACACCTCCACTATTGAGTGGTCGTGATCACAGTGCTGATTTCCACCCTTACTCCTGTCTGCAACACACAACACCTCCACTGTTGAGTGGTCGTGATCACAGTACGGATGTCCACTCTTACCCCTGTCTGCGTCATACAACACCTCCACTATTGAATAGTCCTGATCACGGTGCTGATTTCCACCCTTACTCCTGTCTGCAACACACAACACCTCCACTATTGAGTGATCCTGATCACAGTGATGCAACACACAACATCTCCATCACTGAGTGGTGACGTTCACCCTTGCCCTGTCTGGAACACACAGCACCTCCATCACAGAGTGATCCTGATAACAGTGCTGACAGCCAGCTTCGCCACGTCCACCTTTGCCCCTGTCTGCATCACAAACCACCTCCACCGCTGAGGGGGTCGTGATCACGTCGACCTTTGTGTCTGCATCACAAACCACAACCACCCTCACTGAGGGGGTCGTGTCACGTCGACCTTTATGTCTGCATCACAAACCACCTCCATTGAGGGGGTCGTGATCACGTCGACCTTTGTGTCTGCAACACAAACCACCTCCACAACTGAGGGGGTCGTGATCACGTCGACCTTTGTGTCTGCATCACAAACCACCTCCACCACTGAGGGGGTCGTGTCACGTCGACCTTTGTGTATGCATCACAAACCACCACCACCACCACCACCACCACCACTGGCGGGGTCGTGATCACGTCGACCTTTGTGTCTGCATCACAAACCACCTCCATTGAGGGGGTCGTGTCACGCCGATCTTTGTGTCTGCATCACAAACCACCACCACCCCCACTGAGCGGGTCGTGTCACGTCGACCTTTGTGTCTGCATCACAAACCACCTCCATTGAGGGGGTCGTGATCACGTCGACCTTTGTGTCTGCATCACAAACCACCACCACCACCACCACCACCACCACCACCACCACCACCACTGGCGGGGTCGTGATCACGTCGACCTTTGTGTCTGCATCACAAACCACCTCCATTGAGGGGGTCGTGTCACCCGATCTTTGTGTCTGCATCACAAACCACCACCACCCCCACTGAGCGGGTCGTGTCACGTCGACCTTTGTGTCTGCAACACAAACCACCTCCACCACTGAGGGGGTCGTGTCACGTCGACCTTTGCGTATGCATCACAAACCACCTCCACCACTGAGCGGGTCGTGTCACGTCGACCTTTGTGTCTGCATCACAAACCACCTCCACCACTGAGGGGGTCGTGTCACGTCGACCTTTGTGTCTGCATCACAAACCACCACCACCCCACTGAGGGGGTCGTGTCACGCCGACCTTTGTGTCTGCATCACAAACCACCACCACCCCTACTGAGCGGGTCGTGTCACGTCGACCTTTGTGTCTGCATCACAAACCACCTCCATTGAGGGGGTCGTGTCACGTCGACCTTTGTGTCTGCATCACAAACCACCTCCACCACTGAGCGGGTCGTGATCACGGTGCTGACGACCTGCCTCGTGACACTGACCTAACCGACTCATGTCCGTGTCTGCAACACAAAACACCTCCACTAGTGAGTGAATCGCAGCTTTCGCTAGGCAGAACTCCGTGGCCAGTCTCGTCACTGCCAGCCCTGCCATTTTGTGTCTGGCACCTGTGTATGTGACGTCATGAACAAGGTCGGCACGTGTGGCAGAAATGTACAGTACATTAATTACATCACGAGCTAACTTTTTTTCTTCTGCTTTTCGTCAGTAAAGAGCAAACCAACATGGTTTCTCCGTGAAGAAATAAAATCGAAGCAAATAATGCATGTCAGCAAGCTGCTTCTGTTACATAAGCATTGATAGAACCACCATACCAAGTTTACAGATGGATATATTCGCACAAAATGTTTACGCCAGCTTGCCTCTTCATTTGCGCAAATTCCTCGACCATCCACACGTCCTCCCATTCCCTGCTTCGCCAACGCTACAACCCTAACGTTGTTGAAATCTGGACAGAATAGGAATCAGGACAAGACCTTCGGATGCGGTACGTGCGCTCCATTTGGCATGCTTATGTGGTGTGAGTGCTACAATACACCTCTCTTTTCAAAAGTTCATCCTCTCTCTCTGTGTGATGATGATGATGATGTAAAGGAGGCAGTCAATGCGGACATAATTGTGACAGACACGATGCTAATCACCTTTGCGGAACGACACAGTTTTGCCCTGTAAGCGCTTCCCCGGCAATACGCTCCATACAGAGGCCTGAAAAAGAAGAAAAACAGCTCTTCTTCTTATTTTCTCTCTCTCTCTCTCTGAAAATCAGACGTGTGTGTGTGTGTGTGTGTGTGTGTGCGTGCGTGCGTGCGTGCGTGCGTGCGTGCGTGCGTGCGTGCGTGCGTGCGTGCGTGCGTGTGTGCGTGTGTGTATGTACGTATGTATGTATGTATGTATTCATGTATGTGAGTGTGCGTGCGTGCGTGCGTGCGTGTGTGTGTGTATGCGTTTGTGTGTGCGTGAGTGGGGCGTGAGTGTGTGCGTGAGTGGGATGGACGGGTGCTTGCGTGCAATTGTGCGTGCTCATAATTATGTGCGTCAGTGCCGCGCGCGTGCGTGTTTGTGAGTGTGTATGTGTGTGTGAGAGAGTGTGTGCGTGCACGTGTGTGTGTGTGTGCGTGCGCGCGCGCGCGCACGCCGAGTGTGCGTGTGCTTGTAAATGTGTCAAGCGCGTGCATCAGTAGGCCATTGTAAGCACTGCGCGCTCTCACAAGATGGAGCGCCATAAGCAATCCATTACTATGGCTGAGCAACCTGCTGACTATAGGACGACACTGATATGAAGCGCCATAAGTAATCCATTACTATAGCTGAGCATCCTGCTGACTACAGGACGACATTAAGATGGAGCGCCATAAGCAATCCATTGCTATAGCTGAGCAACCTGCTGACTACAGGACGGCTGATTGAAGCGATAAGACCATTACTATGCTGAGCAACCTGCTGACTAAGACGACATTAAGATGGAGCGCCATAACAATCCATTACTATAGCTGAGCAACCTGCTGACTACAGGACGACATTGAGATGGAGCGCCATAAGCAATCCATTACTATAGCTGAGCATCCTGCTGACTACAGGACGACATTAAGATGGAGCGCCATAAGCAATCCATTGCTATAGCTGAGCAACCTGCTGACTACAGGACGACACTGAGATGGCTGAGCAACCTGCTGACGACAGGACGACATTGAGATGGAGCGCCATAAGCAATCCATTACTATATGGCTGAGCAACCTGCTGACTACAGGACGACACTGAGATGGCTGAGCAGCCTGCCGACGACAGGACGACACTGAGATGGCTGAGCAGCCTGCTGACGACACGACGACACTGAGATGGCTGAGCAGCCTGCTGACGACAGGACGACACTGAGATGGCTGAGCAGCCTGCTGACGACAGGACGACACTGAGATGGCTGAGCAGCCTGCCGACGACAGGACGACACTGAGATGGCTGAGCAGCCTGCTGACGACAGGACGACACTGAGATGGCTGAGCAGCCTGCTGACGACAGGACGACACTGAGATGGCTGAGCAGCCTGCTGACGACAGGACGACAGGACGACACTGAGATGGCTGAGCAGCCTGCTGACGACAGGACGAAAACTGAGATGGCTGAGCAACCTGCTGACGACAGGACGACACTGAGATGGCTGAGCAGCCTGCCGACGACAGGACGACACTGAGATGGCTGAGCAGCCTGCTGACGACACGACGACCTACTTGGGGTTGTTACAGCGGCGCGTGGACAGCCTCAGCTCCGCGCCGCCCGGGATGGAGCTGTCGCAGACAGAGAACGGCGACCACCTCCCCCAGCCGCCGTCCACGATGCTGTTTCGCTTGAGCACCTCCGTGAAGGACGTGCTGCTGATGTCTGGACACAGGCTGTCCTGGCACAGCTACAGACAACGTAAGTCAAAACGTGATGAGTCATTATCAGCATGTTGCTGCGTATGGACATGTAGTAAGTCATCATAAGCACGGTGTCGTTGCACAAGGACACTTCCGTTTCCTGAACAACGCCCGCCTTGGCACACCTACAGACGACGTAATCAAAACGTGATAAGTCATTAATGATCAGCACGTTGTTGCTGCGTATGGACACTTCCGTTTCCTGAACAACGCCCGCCCTGGCACAGCTGGTGAGACAACAATGTTGAAATGTAGTAGGTCATCATCAACACGGTGTTGCTGCGTATGGACACTTCCGTTTCCTGAGTAACGCCTGCCCTGGCACAGCTAGAGAGACAACAATGTTGAAATGCAGTAAGTCACCATAAGAGCATGGACAATTCCGTTTCTTGAACAACGCCCGCCCTGCTAGAGAGACAACAATGTTGAAATGTAGTAAGTCACCATCAGCACGGTGTCGTTGCGTGTGGACACTTCCGTTTCCTAAACAACGCCCGCCCTGGCACAGCTAGAGAGACAACAATGTTGAAATGTAGTAAGTCATCATAAGCACAGTGTCGTTGCGTATGGACACTTCCGTTTAGTGAACAACGCCCGCCCTGGCACACCTACAGACAACGTAGTCAAAACATGATAAATCATTATCAGCACGGTGTTGCTGCGCATGGATACTTCCGTTTCCTGAACAACGCCCGCCCTGGCACAGCTAGAGAGACAACAATGTTGAAATGTAGTAGGTCACCATAAGCACGGTGTCGTTGCGTATGGACACTTCTCGTTTCCTGAACAACGCCCGCCCAGACACAGCTAGAGAGACAACAATGTTGAAATGTAATCATTCCTCATCAACACGGTGTCGTTGCGCATGGACATTTCCGTTTCCCAGACAACGCCCACCCTGGCACAGCTAGAGAAAAAAACAATGTTAATATGTTTAATATTATTTGGTATTGATGATAACATCAAAACGGAAAACGTTTTTGATTTGATTTTACTACTGGCAAAGCAGTATCCATACAAATGCAAAATAGAAAAAAACAGCTTCCGAACACTGATATATTTAGGAAAAAACTATTATACAGATACAAAATACAGGAATGCAATGCTAAGATGAGCTGCTCATGTACAAGTTTCTCTTCCAGGTGGGAGCCTTATAAACTCTTCTTCTTCTTTTTTTTGCAGGCTAATGCTCTCATCTACCTCTCTTTTTCCTGTATGTTCATTCATTCCATGTTTATGACTTATGAAAGGTTGACTGCACCACTTATGAAGTGTTGACTGTACCAACGCCGCATGTCCTCCAATGCCCCATGTATGTATGTTTGTAACAAAGACGTATTAAAAAAATGTCCAAAAACAACAACAACAAAACAAAAACAACAAAAATGCTGAAATGTAACCATTCATCATCAACACGAATGCCCGCCCTGGCACAGAAATCTCAATCAACCAGCATGGTTATATCAGGGCGAGATTAAGAAAGACTAGATAAGATCGATCGTTTTTACATAGCACTACCTATCCTCTGCTTCCGAGCAGACCCGCTGCGCTCTAGTCGCGTGTGACTCTACAGCGCATTTTGAATTTCCACCGAAGTGGTGTACTTTTACAGCGCTGTTTCGTTGTTACATGGCTGGTGCCACGTGAAACTGCTGCCATTTCGGCGCACGTTACGTTCTGTGTACACCATACAACCATTCACTAGTTTACAATGTCATTTGATTTGACTTTTTTTTTGTGTGTGTGTGTGTGTGTGTGTGTGTGTGTGTGTGTGTGTGTGTGTGTGCGTTTAGCCGCTGTAACTGCCACCTGCACGTTTGGCAGGGTGGCCGGGATCTTTCGCGTGCTGCCGGTTGACTGGGCGTAAAACACAGAAGTAAGAGTCTTACTTACTTACTTACTTACTTTCGCGTGCTACTGCGGTACCACGCGGATGGAACGGACACAGAAGTAAGAGTCAGTACAGAAAGTTGACTCTGGAGAAAAACATTCCCCCTCCTGCCTGGAACTGACCACTGCTTACCCTTCCTGGAGCACAGGGCGTGCCTTCTGCAGGGAGGGTGCTCACCAGGGTGCCGTACCCGGTTTTTCTCGGGTTGTTGGCCACACAGTAGAATTCATCACACAGCTGCCATCACAGAAAAACAATATACCAAACTTCGGCAACAGCGATACAGCTGGTACAATCTTAAAACATTGTCCCGTGCAATTCAGTTGGACAAGATGCCCACCCTCCTCCCCGGCCCATTCTATCTTTGGAGATACATTCTTTCTTCCAAAACCATCTCTTCGGTGCACTGCTTGCCATCTTAGTGCGAAAGTTGCAAACACCAAGCTCGACACAACAAGGAGAGTTCGTCGGTCACATTTAAACCGGAAGTTGGAATCAAGCAAGCTAGCTATTGGGATCAGCGCCCCGCCCTCTGGGACCAGTCAAGGTCAGGATCGGGAAAGACGTGGATATGATCTCTTGGTCATTAACTCGGTTAACCAGTTCTAACTGTAAAGCCATCACATCTTCGCTCTCCTACCTCTCCCACACTACCCCGAGTGCTTCGCCTGCTGTCGGCAATTCTGGCCCCCACCGAAAGAACGATACAAACTGTACGGACCAACCCAAACAGTCACTCGCGTAGGCACTTCACAGCTCCGAATTACAAGAGGCACAAAAGGGCGGGGGGCGGGGGGACGGGGGAGGGGCGAGGGGATTTACCTGCTTATCAGTATGAAAATAGACAAAGTCGGCTCCGTGTTGAAACTTGCATTGTCCATTAAAGCCAAGCTGTTGTCCTGTTGAAAGACAAGCAGACAACGGTTTGATCCAAACAATACAAACAGATGGCGGTTTGATCCAAACAAAGACAAGCCGACAACGGTTTGATCCAAACACATGCAATCAGACAACGGTTTGATCCAAACACATACAAGCAGGCAACGGTTTGATCCAAACACATACAACGGTTTGATCCAAACACATACAAAAGCAGACAACGGTTTGATCCAAACACATACAAGCAGACAACGAACGCTAATTTAATATAGTACGTGCGAATTTTCTGGATAAGCCCCTTTTCCAAGCGACACATTCAGTAATAGTAATAACTGGCAAAATGCCCGCTTCGGCCAGCTCAGAGCTCAGGAGCACGTGAAAGTTGAGGTGGACGTCCTGGGCTCCCCGTCCTGAATAGTCCGTACGGTCTCTGTGGACGTAAAGCATCACTGAACTAAAAGCAAACAGAGCTCAATAACTGCGTGAAAGTCGAGGTGGACGTCCTGGGCTCCCCGTCCTGAATAGTCCGTACGGTCTCTGTGGACGTAAAGCATCATTGAACTAAAAGCAAACAGAGCTCAATAACTGCGTGAAAGTCGAGGTGGACGTCCTGGGATCCCAGTCCCTAATAGTCCGTACGGTCTCTGCGGACGTTAAGCATCACTGAACTAAAGGTAAACAGAGCTCAGGAGCTACGTGAAAGTCGAGGTGGACGTCCTGGGATCCCAGTCCCTTACAGTCCGTATGGTCTCTGTGGACGTTAAGCAACGCTGAAACCAAACATCGGCCAGGTCGTCTACAGGAATGGAAGCACTGAAGCTATTTTCCATGATGTACCCACACAGAGACATTTACACGGAGGGGGGAAGGTCAGTTGCACCTTATTGATGATGTTGGTGCTGCAGCAGCTGAACCCAAGATTGGAGGATTGCGCTAAAGTTGTTGTCGGTGTTGCTGTTTTTGTTAGTTGCTAGTTGTCTTACCTGGTGTGAGCAGCCTGACGTCTTCGTCCTCGTCCTCGTTAAAAGTCTCAAAGAAAAGGCATCTCTTTTTCCTGCACACAAATAAACAGACAAACAACCAGGCCTGCATGTTCGTCTGCCCACGGGTTATAGGGACCAGAGCCACGAAATGCTCATGCAAAGACGAGACTTGCAGCACTACTCATAACAAAGTGAACCAATCAACCAGCCATTAACTAAATTAAAGTCAAACTAATTAACTGATTTTGGACCAAAGGAAGACGAATAAAGAACTATATGTATATAAATAACTCCCCCCCCCCCCCCCCCCCGTCACACAAACACCAAAAATGAAAAGAGGGAGAGAGAAAAAAGAGGAGTGATTGGGTGAGTGATCATGTGACGATACCGCACCCACCCCACCCTAAAATACTAACAAGCAGAGCAAATGCTCAAGCGGCTCATATTCAAACAATCAAAGGATTTCTTTTTTACTTATTTTGCTGTAAAACAGACCCATAACATGTGTAATTCAAAGCAAAGTGCTGTGAATATTAATGTCCAACCAACTATGTAGGTTGTAAGCAGGGCGGGGGGGAAGGGGAAGGAGGGGGGTGATCTCCATTAATTTTTTCAGTCAATGTTCAGTGTTGGGGTGGGGGGTGGGGGTGGGGCCTACTGAGTAAACAACAACAGCAGCAGAAAAACAATATATACCTTGAAGAGTCTCACTAAAGACAATACTCTTGGTCTTTGCTTTGTTTTAAAACACTGATCAAAACTTCACACAAAATGCACAACACTTTGCTGGATTAAATATACAAAAAGTAATTTATATCCACAACCCCCACAAATACAGAGAGGATTTGGATCAAATGAAGTTGAATGGAAAGGGAAGGTCAAACTTCCTGGCAGTGGATGAAGCATGCATGGCCGTGACTGTTCTCACCTACCGCACGGTTTGATTTTGTTTTTGAAGGCAAAAACCCTTCGACCGCTCTGAGTTCTTAACAGCGAAGATCTTGATCTCTGCGTCCGCAGTGCCTCACTAAGTTAAGACAATAATAATCATGGCATTCAGAGCGACTAAACCGCACAGGCTCTAAGCGCTTACACATTCTTTAAACGTACATGTTTTCAAGACTCAGCGCATACAATTATAAACACAGAGTTAAAGGAGAAACAGGGAGACCGACGGACAGACAGAGGGGGTACAAATATAGAGAGGCGACGAATTGAGGGCCTTACGGAAATGTCAGATCAAATCTCTTTTTGTAGCAGGAGCGCGCATAGTCATTCATCGTTCCCATGAAGCCAGTGGGCTCGGCGTCATTGCATCCCGCCTTCTTGTCGTGCACAAGACCCAGACTGCACGTGCAACATGGCATGGCACATTAACTCACAAAGCAGAGACTTAGGAACGCATTACTATCAAGTACAAAATAATTATGTGCGGCATTGCCAGACAACCACCCCCCATGGTATATATTATATAGCACACTTCTTTGTTTCTCTCTTTTTGTGTCCCTCCTCAGAGCTGGACGTTCTTAGCTCAGTACAACACCTCGGTACACATTTGACAGATCAGTTTCAACACCTTGTCTCAAAAAAGGGGCTTCATCCGGAAATTGGTTTCCGTAAGAGACCGAGTATGTCCGCACTTGTGCTGTTGGGCGATGAGTGGTTCCCTGCCTGTGTCAAAATTTGTACAGCTCCGTTGAGAGTGGTTCCTTACCCAAATTCGTACGGCTCCGTTGAGAGTGGTTCCTTACCCAAATTCGTACGGCTCCGTTGAGAGTGGTTCCTTACCAAAATTCGTACAGTTCCGCTGAGAGTGGTTCCTTACCAAAATGTGTACGGCTTCGTTGAGAGTGGTTCCTTACCAAAATTCGTACAGCTCCGTTGAGAGTGGTTCCTTACCCAAATTCGTACAGCTCCGTTGAGAATGGTTCCTTACCAAAATTCGTACAGCTCCGTTGAGTATTCTTCCCTAGCTGTTCAGATTCGTGCAATTCCCTTTGAGTGTTTCCCTGCCTTTGTCTTAAACTCGTGTAGTTCCGTGATGAGTGGTTCCAAACCTTTGTCCAAACTCGTGTAGTTCCGTGATGAGTTGTTCCCTACCTTTGTCCAAACTCGTGTAGTTCCGTGATGAGTGGTTCCCTACCTGTGTCCAAACTCGTGTAGTTCCGTGATGAGTGGTTCCCTACCTTTGTCCAAACTCGTGTAGTTCCGTGATGAGTGGTTCCCTACCTGGGTCCAAACTCGTGTAGTTCCGTGATGAGTGGTTCCCTACCTGTGTCCAAACTCGTGCAGTTCCGTGGAGAGTGGTTTTCTACCTGTGTCCAAACTCGTGTAGTTCCGTGAAGAGTGGTTCCCTACCTGTGTCCAAACTCGTGCAGTTCCGTGATGAGTGGTTCCCTACCTGTGTCCAAACTCGTGCAGTTCCGTGGAGAGTGGTTCCCTACCTGTGTCCAAACTCGTGCAGTTCCGTGGTAAACTTGAAGCCGTTGGGAAAGACTGCCGTACAGCGGTAGTTCTTCCTGCACACCCCGGCGATCCAGGACAGTCCCACCTTGCCCTTGCCACTGGTCCCGCTAAACAAGGCAAGAAACAGCAGGCTATGATGTGTGTGATGTGTCCAGGACAGTCACACCTTGCCCTTGCCACTGGCCCCGCTAAACAAGGCAAGAAACAGCAGGCTATGATGTGTGTGGTGTGTCCAGGACAGTCCCACCTTGCCCTTGCCACTGGCCCCGCTAAACAAGGCAAGAAACAGCAGGCTATGATGTGTGTGGTGTGTCCAGGACAGTCCCACCTTGCCCTTGCCACTGGTCCCGCTAAACAAGGCAAGAAACAGCAGGCTATGATGTGTGTGGTGTGTCCAGGACAGTCACACCTTGCCCTTGCCACTGGCCCTCCTAAACAACCTTGCCCTTGCCACTAGCCCTGCTAAACAAGGCAAGAAACAGCAGGCTATGTGTGTGTGGTGTGTCCAGGACAGTCCCACCTTGCCCTTGCCACTGGCCCTCCTAAACAACCTTGCCCTTGCCACTGGCCCTGCTAAACAACCTTGCCCTTGCCACTGGCCCTGCTGAACAAGGCAAGAAACAGCAAGCTGTAAGGCGTGTGACGGGCCCAGGACAGTCCCACCAACCCTTGCCACTGGTCCTGTTAAACAACTTTGCCTTTGCCACTGGCCCTACTAAACAACCTTGCCCTTGCCACTGGCCCTGCTAAACAAGGCAAGAAACAGCAAGCTATAAGGTGTGTGACGGGCCCAGGACAGTCCCACCTTGCCCTTGCCACTGGCCCTGCTAAACAACTTTGCCTTTGCCACTGGCCCTGCTAAACAACCTTGCCCTTGCTAAAAAAGGCAAGAAACAGCAAGCTATAAGGTGTGTGACGGGCCCAGGACAGGCCCACCTTGCCCTTGCCACTGGCCCTGCTAAACAAGGCAACAGGTAAAGCACGTGATACATTTCTGAGGCAAAACATGCACAGTGTAAGCACAAGGTAATCAAGCGCATTATTTTGAAACGCACGCTCATACACACATGCAGGCATACAACTGCACTTCCGTATTCACACGCACGCACGCACGCACGTACGCACGCACGCACGCACGAACGCACGCACGCACGCACGCACACACACACACACACACACACCCACCATCACCTCCACCACTATCACCACCACCACCACCACCAACACCACCAACACACACGATACACACTGGGGCGCGAGCGGTTTACTCACCACACTATATATCGTGTAATCAAACTCACGCTTCGAACTGTGCAGACCTTGGCGCTTAACCATTGCTTCACAAACAAACAAACAAACAAACAAACAAACAAAATAAATAAGAAGAAGAAACAAACAAACAAAAGCACCGCCCGCGTACCTTGTCTACGCTAAGCCTGTCTACGGAGGTGTGTTTGTGCGCAGGCGCACACTGGCTGAAGATCACCAATCACATCGCAGTAAACATGCCCAATCTGATTCGTAAGCGTTTTGGTTACGGCCAGTTATGGCCAGTACGGCCAGCGTGCAGCCAGAATCGGGCCGGATCGTGTATGCCGGATCCGACTTCCACACATCCGATTCGGTTCGGTTCTTCCAAAGAAGGCATGGATTATATTGTGCAAAACTGGCCTGGGTCCGATCTGCATGGCCTGGTCAGGTTTTCTCCAAACGCATCTGGTCTGGAAGCAAGCCGGTGTGCAGGAATTATCGGGCCCGGTTCTGGCAAAAGGCAACCGGCCGCTACCGGCTTCCAACTTTCAGACTCGACTGCGTTCTTCCACAGACTGCCCGGGTCGTATTTTACAAAACCAGCCCGGATCCGATATAGTTCTGGTAGTTCTGGCTAACTGTGCCAGGTTTTGGCCAAACCGCGGATCCGGTCCGGAAGCAAGCCGGTGTGCAAGAACCATCGGGTCCGCTTCTGGTCAACGCTTCCGAGTCGATTCGGATCGCATGCGAATCGGATCCGGCAAGTTTACTGGGATAATGTGCAAATGAAAGGGGAACGGAAGCCATAGAAAACAGGAACGGAATGACTGCAGACACGGAACAGCCTGCACGGCCGGCGCTTACGGTGCGGTCCAAATGGTCACTTGGTCAAAGTTCAGCTTGCTTGTTCTCTTGCACACAGTTCCCATGCGATCTCCCAACGTTATATCCGTGTCGGAGCTGTACCACTCCTGCAGCAAAGAACAGAATCAACACAGTCCTCGGGGAACGGTTCTGTGATGCTCACCAGCATTCAAGTGACAGAAATCACACAGGCAGCGATATCAAAGATAACCCGTCCCCTTCAGTGCACGACAGTCCCGCCTAGGAGAAAACCAAAGTTGTACGCCGGCAGGCCAACGCACGCACTCACACGCACGCGAGCACAGAGAGAGAGAGAGAGAGAGAGAGAGAGAGAGAGAGAGAGAGAGAGAGAGAGAGAGAGAGAGAGAGAGAGAGAGAGAGAGAGAGGCGCACACCCACCCACCAACCCATTACACACACCACACACACACACACGCACGTACACGCACGCACACACACACACACACACACACACGCACGCACGCACGCACACACGCACGCACACACGCACGCACGCACGCACGCACACACACACACACACACACACACACACACACACACACACACACATGCGCGGCACACACAACAAACACGCGCTTTCAAACACACATGCAAACACTTACGCGCACGCACGCGGCACACACATACCCACACGTGCTCGCGCGTGCACTCCACACGCACACACATGCACGCACGTATACTGACGACTCACAGGGTGGTATCTCCACAGTTCCAGCTGCACCAGCCTGACGGTGATCTTCCAGCCCAGTCTGGGAGACGAGAGAACTGCCGCTACCTGCAGACACACGGTACCGTGACAGCAAACAACTCGCACGCTGTCTCTCTCACACACGTGTTCTCCATGCCTTCCCTCCCTCACCATCTCCCTCCCCCCCCTCCCCTCTCCCCGCCTCTCTCATACACACATGCACTCCATGAGCCCCCCTCCCCCCTCCCTCATACACATTCCCTTCATGCCCCCTCCCCATCTCCCCCCTCATACACATGCACCCCAAGCATCTCCCACTGTCTCTCATGCACACATGCATTCCATGGCCCCTTCCCCTCTCTATCAGCCATGCACACACGCACTCTATAACACCCACCTCACGCTAAATGCACTCCCTGCCACCCACCTCATGCGCAATGCACTCCCTGCCACCCACCTCATGCACAATGCACTCCCTGCCACCCACCTCATGCACACGTGTTCTCCCCGCCACCCACCTCGTGCACAATGCACTCCCAGCCACCCACCTCATGCACACGTGTTCTCCCTGCCACCCACCTCATGCACAATGCACTCCCTGCCACCCACATCATGCACAATGCACTCCCTGCCACCCACATCATGCACAATGCACTCCCTGCCACCCACCTCATGCACAATGCACTCCCTGCCACCCACCTCATGCACACGTGTTCTCCCTGCCACCCACCTCATGCACAATGCACTCCCTGCCACCCACATCATGCACAATGCACTCCCTGCCACCCACATCATGCACAATGCACTCCCTGCCACCCACCTCATGCACAATGCACTCCCTGCCACCCACCTCATGCACACGTGTTCTCCCTGCCACCCACCTCATGCACAATGCACTCCCTGCCACCCACATCATGCACAATGCACTCCCTGCCACCCACCTCATGCACAATGCACTCCCTGCCACCCACCTCATGCACACGTGTTCTTCCTGCCACCCACCTCATGCACAATGCACAACCTGCCACCCACCTCATGCACAATGCACAACCTGCCACCCACCTCATGCACAATGCACAACCTGCCACCCACCTCATGCACAATGCACAACCTGCCACCCACCTCATGCACAATGCACAACCTGCCACCCACCTCATGCACAATGCACAACCTGCCACCCCTTCCTCTCCACACACCCCTGCTCCCCGTCCCTAGTCAGCCTTACGGTTTCCGTGGACGTTAAGCGCCATGTTTACTTACTCCGCCCATCTTGAGGACGGCGAGCCGGAGGAACCACTGGGTGTCTCTCATGCCGTACACCTCCACCATCCGGCGCTGATAGAACGCGTCTATGAAGCCGCCCACCTCCACCACCACGTCCTGGTCTTTCATGTTCCGCATCACCGGGTCCGGCCTCGATGTACGGCGACGGTTTCTGACGGCTGGACCAGACACCGTGAGACACGGTAAGACATGGTTACACACGGCAAGACACGATAAGACACGGTTAGACACGATTAGACACGGTAAGACACGGTTAGACAGGGTAAAACACGGTTAGACACGTTAGACACGGTAAGACATAGTTAGACAGGGTTAGACACGGTAAGGCACATTAGACACGGTTAGACACGGTAAGACACGGTTAGACACGGTAAGACACGGCTAGACAGGGCTAGACACGGTAAGACACGGTTAGACACGGTAAGACACGGTTAGACACGGTTAGACACGGTTAGACCCGGTAAGACACGGTTAGACATGGTTAGACACGGTAAGACATGGTTAGACACGGTAAGACACGGTTAGACATGGTAAGACACGGTTAGATAACCGTAAGACACGGTAAGACATGGTTAGACACGGTAAAACACGGTTAGACAGGGTAAGACACGGTAAGACATGGTTAGACACGGTAAAACACGGTTAGACACGGTAAAACACGGTTAGACATGTTAGACACGGTTAGACACGGTAAGACAGGGTAGGACACGGCAAGGCATGGTTAGACACGTAAGACATGGTTAGACACCGTAAGACAGGGTTGGACGCGGTAAGACACGGTAAGACACGGTAAGACATGGTTAGACACGGTAAGACACGGTAAGACATGGTTAGACACGGTAAGACACGGTAAGACACGGTTAGACAGGGTTAGACAGGGTTAGACACGGTAAGGCACGGTAAGACACGGTAAGACTAGGACGATTCAGGTGGAATGGTTGGGTTGTTGGTTGGTCACTTTGACTTACAAGGTACAGAGATTGCCACACAAAGAAAAATCGCTGATAAGTTTTTGTTTGTTTGTTGTTGTTGTTTATTTTAAAGGTACGTGTAGAAATGTGTGTGTGTGTGTGTGTGTGTGTGTGTGTGTGTGTGTGTGTGTGTGTGTGTGTGTGTGTGTGTTGTGTGTGTGTGCGTGTGTGTGTGTGTGTGTGTGTGTGTGCGTGTGTGTTTGTGTGTGTGCGTGTGTGTGTGTGTGTGTGCATGCGTGCGTGCGTGCGTGTGTGAGTGCGTGCGTGCGCGCGTGTGTGTGTGTGTACGCGCGCGCGCGTGCCAGCGTGCGTGCGTGTGTGTGTGTGTGTGTGTGTGTGTGTGTGTGTGTGTGTGTGTGTGTGTGTGTGTGTGTGTGAACTGGAAAATACAACCTGTTTGCCTCATCAGTAAGTATACAAGTCGTCTTGCCCGTTTTTCGCTGATATGGTACCAACATTTTTGACAACATCTGCCCAGGCACGCGAGCTAGAATTGTTTTTGTTTGTTTCAGACCCCTTACCCATCCTGTGTCAGTCCTAATGAAGCCACACTCCACCAGCACAACCCCTCTCCCTGCCCCATATCATGATCCATCGGAACCACGTACCTGCCTAAACGATGACTACAGCATCAGCCGTTCATGTCCAACCCCCCCCCCCCCCACCCACACGCCCCATAGGTGTGTGTAGGGTCGAGGTGGGGAACTCGGCCACCTGAGCTAACCAGCTCGAGATTCAGTGAGTTCAGTCAGATGATGATGATGATGATGTGGAGCTTAATGTCCTCGGATGTCGGGTTGACACATTAGGGACAAACTGTGACCAATGCGTGTGCATGGTTCAATGTTGCTTTACGTCCACAGAAACGATAAGGCTCATTAGGACGAGGAGCCCAGGACGGCCCCCTCGACTTTCACACAGCTCCCGAACTCTGATGTGAGTTCAGTCAGATGTTTTGATCGCTTTTATATAGCGTTATTCCCCGCTCTCTCTCGGGCAGGCCCACTGCGCTCTCGTGTGATTCAAAACGAGTGACCGTCTTTTAATAGCGCATGTCTGAATATCCATCGAACTGGTGTACTTACAGCGCTGTTTGGTTGTTACGTGAGTGGCTGGTGCCACGCGAAACTGCTGCCGTCTCGGCGCGTTCTGTGTACACCGTACGACCATGCACCGTGTCACGTCACTTCGTGCAAAGCCACATACATAGGGTGCACGCGTGTTTATCTGTACTGCCACCTGCACTGTTGGCTGAATGACCGGGATCTTTCACGTGCTACTGCGCCGGGTAGCATACTACAGACAGGTCTGAACTATAAATTTCAACGACCGGAGGTCCCTTCCTCGTCTTCCCCACAGAGATTCAGCTCTTCCCCGTCTTCCTCACCTAGATTGGGATCAGCAGCCTCCTGTGCCGAGCCTCCACCCGCTGAGCGTTTGGAGCGAGCTTCCTCGTCTTTGTCCTCCTCGCTCGGCACGACCGGAGCGTCGTCTTCCTCGTCCTTCTCTTCCCTCGCCGAGCGCTCGCGGCGACTGACGTTCCGGGCCGAGTCACGTGCTTCCTCGAGGTCGGTCCACGTGACCAGCGCGTGCACGAGATCCGTGGAGCGACGACGCCTCGCGCCGATCTCCGGGGGCAGCGTCAGCACTTCGTAATGGCGTCTGTCCGTTTGGATGGTCCCCATCTGCCAGCCGCAACGCGCCACAGTGAGACGGTAGTTCACAGAGAGTTAGGGAGCAAGAAAGCAGACAGTAACAACGACCACGTTTCACAGTGAGGGTGGGGACAAGGAAGCAGACAATAACAACGACCACGTTTCACAGTGAGGGGGACAAGGAAGCAGACAATAACAAAAAACAAAACAAAACAAAACAAACAAAGGGAGAAAAGAAAAGAAGAAAGAAAAGGAGAAGAAGAAAAAAAAGGGGAAGAGGAAGAGAATGAAGCGACTACATCTGTCATGCATGTTCAAATGTCAAACGATGGTTCGCAGTTTGGAACGGAACAAAGAGAGGGAGGGAAATACAGAAACAAAAAAGGCGTGAACGTCTATGAAATCTAAGAAACGAACGGAAACGAGGCTTTTTCACTTCGAACGTATACATAATCAAACTGACTGATTGTTAAGGCAGCGACAGTCAGATAGACAGACACAGACAAACAGAAGGACAGAAACAGACAGACGTACTCAACCCACAGAGAGTTAAAACTGGACGTGTTTTAATAGGACACCACAAAATTGCAAATTCCCGGCCGATGAACTTGCTCAGTCCGCCTTGATTTTCCTCCTTGCTTGAGAGAGAGAAAGCAGAGAAGGGGGCGGTGGGGCGGTGGGGGCGGCGGTGGGTAAAGGTGATATCAAGGCGGTCAGATGCACAAAACAGACAGAGAGACGGAGACAGAGACAGACTGGCAGGTGAAGTCATCACCAGCCCAGTGTCAGACTGGCAGGTGAAGTCATCACTACCAAAGTCAGACTGGCAGGTGAAGTCATCATTACCAGTGTCGGACAGGTGGAGTCATCACTACCAGTGTCTTATCTCACCAGTTCTCCTTCGCACAGTGAAAACGAGGCGTGCCCTGCACTGCCATCTACCGGGCCGCTGAAGAAGCAGTCTTGAGGGAGCACGTGACGCACTTCCGTGTCGTTCGAAAATCGCTCCACGATCTTTGTACCGGAAGTGACGACAGAGTGTGGGGCCAGAGCCATTTGCACGCGGTGTCCCGACTGCAGCTCGAGGACGAACTGACGACTGGCTGACGATGGGTGGGATGTGTGCGCCAGCACGTCACCTTTTGTCAATCTGATGACCAGGAACAGACGGGAGTTGCAGTAGAAATAACAGTAATAGGTTAGTTGACTTTTCGCTACGTGTACACAAATCATGCAGTGGCCGGCAGCTTTTTCCACGACACGCCCACCTCCTCTGTATGTCTGTCTGTCTGTCTCTCTCTCTGTCTCTCTTTCTCTCTATGTGTCTTTGTCCCTGTCTCTGTCTCTCTGTCTTTCTCTCTCTCTCTCTCTCTCTCTCTCTCTCTCTCTCTCTCTCTCTCTCTCTTCTTCTCTCGCTCTCTCTTTCTGTCTCTCTCTTTGTTTCTCTGTCTGTGTCTGTCTGTCTGCCTCTGTCTCTGTCTGTCTGTCTGTCGGTCTCTGTTTCTCTGTCTGTCTGTCTGTCTGCCTCTGTCTCTCTGTCTGTCTCTGTCTGTTTCTGTCTCTGTTGTCTCTTTTTCTGTTGTCTCTGTCTCTGTCTCTCTCTGTCTCTCTCTCTGTCTGTCTCTGTCTGCCTGCCTGTCTGCCTGTCTCTCTCTCTGTCTCTCTGTCTCTCTGTCTCTCTGTCTCTGTCTCTCTCTGTCTCTCTCTGTCTCTCTCTGTCTCTCTCTGTCTCTCTCTCTCTCTCTCTCTCTCTCTCTCTCTCTCTCTCTCTCTCTCATGGGTTTCAGACTCACCTGTGGACGAGTCCTGTATCCGGGTCTTCAGCGTGCACCAGAGC
>JABMCL010000188.1:1870000-1940000 GCA_018857735.1 Alviniconcha marisindica | reverse complement strand
TGTGTGTGTGTGTGTCAGTGTGTGTGTTAATGCGTGTTAGTGTGTGTGTGTGTTACTGAGTGTATGTGTGTCAGTGTGTGCCTGTGCGCGCGCGTGTGTATGTGTGTGTGTGTGCGCGCGCGCGTGCGATATCATTGGTACGGTGTAGTCAGTGTCAGTGGCCGGGAGAGTCGGTGGCGCAGAGCGAGAGAACTCGCTCAGTTTCGGTAAAAGCCAAAGCCACTATACTGACCGTGGCCACCACATGGACAGATGACTCAGTTACGCGATAGCTCTAGGCTTCACGCCTACCCCAAGAGTTGATTTAAAAAAAAAAAAATTATAGTCAAATTCGAGTCGTCTGTGCAGACAATACAAACGCCGGAAAGTCCTGTGGATGAGACTGCAAACTGAAGGTTCCCCCTTCTCTTCATGACTTTCATTAAATGTCCGCCTACACGGCTTGACGGCTCTGCGGCGAGGATTGTGACATAGTCCGATTGATTTCAGACGAAAGGGGGGTCGGGGCGGGGGTGGGGGGGGGGGGGGGGGGGGGAGGGGGGGGGACGGGGGGGGACCGGGGGGGGGGGGCTGTTACGGGCACGGCCAAATCTCAGTTCTGCCCCGTGGAAGACCGGCAACGGGGGGTGGAGGTGGAGGGGGGAAACGTTCCTGAGTATTACGGTTGTACAGTCACAGAGCAGAAGGGTGTGGCGACTGACAGGGCCGGCGGTACGACAGATAATGACAACAGTAAAGAGGGGGTAGATTTGAAGACTTTCCGGCCCGAGGGAGATGAAAATGCCTCGGCCGGGTGGGCCCTGACTGGTGGTCACGTCAGTTCCGGGCCGGCCCGGCACTAGTGCGTCAGTGATGGTCAGTGCAGGTGAAGAAGGACTCCTTCCTGTACATGGTCTTGCAAGCAGGTAGCCCTATAGATCGAGGAACATCGCCTGGTAGGATTGGCGAGTTGATCCTCGATGATAGTCGCCCCCACGCCGTGCGTATCGCGGCCAACTACGCCCGTAAAACTACTTCAAGACCTTACAGACAGTGACACGGCACGCCAAAGATCATGGCGGCCCGGCGTACTCAGTCCATTTCAGAGTTCGGTGGATCACTGGTCAGTTATGGCCTAAACTCCAAAATAACCAAGCGCCGCGCAGTTGATAAAAATGTGAGACTCGGTCTTCAAAAGTATGAGCTGGACACACGGAAGAAGAAAACTGATGTGTAGTCAGTAGTCGTGAGTCTGTCAGCCGCCGAGTCAGCAGTCATGTGTACAGTGTGTGCATGTGCCGTACGTGTGTCAACGAGGCCGAATGTCACGTACGCAGGGAGCAGAGATGGAGGACCTGGCAACCGCCGCCCCCCTCCAACAAACACATAATTTATTATGTTCTCAGCCCGCACACCCCTCCCCGACCCCCGTGCCCCCTCGACCGTTGAAAGATAAACAAACACCCGTGCAAGGCCCCAGATGAGCGAAGAACCAATCGGAGCACCTGTTACAGGGAAAGGAAGGTAACTCAGAGAAGGTATGGCGCAGACGATCACCTGCCCTGTATGTTACGGAAGCAAATTTACAATGATAACTGAGCAGGTAGGATCGATAGCCAGGTATGGTCATCATTTAGAAGATCGGCCTGACGATGAACTGGGAGGTGATAATTATAGTTTACTCTGCATTCTGGTGTTTTACCTGTAGCAGTAGCACCGTGTCTGCTATTGACGATTTTTGTGGAATTGCACGTAGGCCGTGTGCTTCGAAAATAACCGACCGTAGCTCGTCACGTGCCTCTTGATATAAAGACAGCAAACAACACTGTCACAAATCTAAATGGAACACTTTGGTGGATACGAGACATGCGTTTGTTAATTCTAACTCTACACCTCCCTCCTGTAAACGCGGTTAAATCCTCGGACAGTGACGGAAAGTGCAGAATTAATATTCATCACCTTTGAAGATATCGCTTCCTGTCGAGTTAACTGTTTTTGTCACTGAGTCTGGTATGAATGAGGACATAAGTGCTAATTGTTTTGTTATATATATATATAATATTGTGGTAAACCCAACAGTTTTACTTTAGCAAAAGCCGCCCACAAGGTTCGTGAACTGGGAAGGGGAAATGATAGGAGTTGGTGGGGGGCAGAGGGGGGGCATTTTCAGGAGGCTGCTTCTCAGGACTACTTTCTTTAAACTGCCACTTACAGCATTAACTGTTTTCTCACTTTCAGTGGCAGGATGTGCAGTGCAGAAAAAACTGAGGGGAAAAAAGTAATGGGGGAGTATTGATTTGGGGCAGGCTCTTGCACAGTGCAAGGACTTGGCAGGAGGCACAGGTCTTGGGTTTGGCAGCGCAGAGCAAAATAACTCCATCTCAGAAGACAAGTTAGGCATTATCAAGCATGGTCACCAAATGGATGGGTGACTGTTATGTGCTGGGCTTTGTGCCTGCCCTGAGATTTCACCGGAGTCAGATTCTGTGCAGACTCATGAAAAGTCCTTTGGGTGAGACGAGTCCTCTGGGGGTATATGTACGCATGCAAAAACAACAACAACAACAAACAGACAAAAGACTGTGTAGTGGTTTATGTGTTTTGGGTTTGTTTCCGCTTTTTCACATGGATGCGAGGATTATGATAGAGGTTTGACAAATCATTCTCTGCTTAAGTTGAAATTTGGAATGCAGGCTGCACTCTGCTCAGTTCTGAAGTAGAGCAGAACATGGCTCACAGTCACATTCATTCTGAGACATCCAGACTTGTGTAAATTATATGCTAAGTCCCACACTGAGCTCAGCACATATTTCTGCTAGTGTAAATCACCAAATGGCCCCAAAGTGTATGGTATTAGTCTGACCTGCATTTTATTTTCATTTTCTCAATCTTGCAGTGACTCCACGGGCCCAACCCTCCTGTCAAGCATGGCAACAAGCCTGCCACAGGGGTGTGAGCAGCCACCTGATAACCTAGACTGCATCTACACAGACTGTTCATCCATTCCTGTCCCTGACAACACCTGCAGGAACACTCCGTCTGCCCAGACATCTGACCCTGACTATACAAACGCATTTTCCGACCCTGCCTCTGACCCCTCCTATAGGAATGCTTTGTCCATTCCCACATTCAGCCCTGACTCTATATATGCTTCATCCCTCGCCATCTCTGAGTCTGACGCGGACAAAAAAGACACTTCATGTCAGACGGTCTCTGCTGATGACCCCGAATGTGACGGAGATGCCAGCTCGTGTTACATGGATGCTGCATCAGTTGAAATTGTGACACTGCGGCATCCTGAGGAGCCACTCTACGTTGACGCTGTCTCCGCAGGCAGCACACCTTCTGACACTCAAAGATGGCGGCAAAGTGCATGTGAGTTGTGTGTGGTTTATTCATTACGATAGTACGAGTGGGCAGGTCAGAAGCGGAAAATCCTAGCAGTAGTGAAGAATGGCAGCAAATTCAAATGAGTTGTATGTTTCATTGGTTACAGTTATACAGGTGGGCATGTCAGAAGCTGGAAATCCTAAGTGTACTGAAGAGTGGCAGCAAATTCAAGGAGAGTTGTGTGGTCTATTGATTACAAGGATACAGGTGGGCACGTCAGAAGCAGCAAGTCTTAATTGTACTGAAGAATGGCAGCAAAGTCCAGGTGAGTTGTGTGTGTAATTGATTGATTACAGGAACAGGAGTACAGATGGGCGGTGTGCCCATCCAAAAGCTAAAAATCTTTAAATCCATGTGAACTGAGCACGCTTGATTGATGACAAGGGTCTGGGGGGGTGCGTCAGCAGCTGGAAATCTTGGTGCTTGTGAAAATTACCAAAGCCCCAGGAGGTGAGAAACATGGTTTACTGATTACTATTACAAGGGTGCAGATGAGCAAGTCAGAAGCTGGATCTTGTGATGCTAAAAAACCCACACACACCCAAAAACAGCAAAGCCCAGATGGGTGATCAGTTTCATGTTTTATAGATTACAAAGGTACAAGGGGGCATTGTCAGAAGCTGAAAATGTTGATGCTGAGAAATGCTAGCAAAGTCCAGGTGAGTTATGTGGTTTGCTGATTACAAGGTGTGTGTGGGCATTCAAAAACTGGAATCCAAATGCTGGAAGAAGAATATCAACAAGAGTTAAAGATCCTGAGATCAGCCCAAGGGAGAGTGCCAGCAAGGCAAGAAGATGTATATGGTCAAAGTGCTGGTTACGTGACACTAGTGACATGTTCCATGGGGGCACTGTACATTTCATATCTTTCATTTTGATTCCAGCCTCTTTCAGAAGTAACATTTCTTGGTGCAGAAATCTTCAGACAAAAGCTGTGTATCCTCTTTGCTGCTATAGTGACATGTGGTTATAAGTATCTAATTGTTACCAGATTGACTGTTAGTAATGCCATGAAATTAAGAGTCCAAAATTCCCTAAGTGAGGGTAAACTGAATAATATATGCTGGATCTGATTTGCATCTGATCAGGATTGGATCAGAGCAGTTGCCAGAAGCAGGCTAAATGATTCTTGCACACCAGATTGCTTCCGGACCAGATCCGTTTGGCCAAAACCTGACAGTCAGCCAGAACCAAATCGGATCCATCTAGGTCATCCATGGAGGAACACAACCAAGTCTGAAAATAGAAAACTGGTAGCAGACCGGTTGCATTCTGCCAGGACTGCTGTCAGCTTGGCTCGATGATTCTTACACACAGATGTATTTGGCTGAAACCTGACCAGGCCATCCAGACTGGATCTGGGCCAGTTTTGCACAATATATTCCAGGCCTTCTTTGGAAGAACAGAACTGAATTGGATGCAGGAAGTCCAATCCAGCATATACGATCCGGCCCGATTCTGGTTGCATGCTGGCCATAACTGGCCACAACCAGAACACTTCCGTATTGGATCCAACATGTGCGCTGGGTATATGCAGCCTCTGAATTATTTTTAAAGAAGCTTAGTGGCCATAAACACAAGGACACTGTCACAGTAAATAAATCACATATTCTCAAGATACGGATCAGTTTGAAACCCGTTTCATTTGTATTATGGCAGAGCCCCTGATGTAAAGACAACCCCTCTTTTAAGACCACCACTAAACTCTAAAGAGATCTTTTTAACATCTTTCTTCCTGTATGTGAACCCATGACCAGGGAGCATCCTTTTTCTTGTTTTTCAAAGTGGTTTGAAAACTAACTTAAAAAACAACAATTCTGCTGTGTTTCACCCCTTTTACATAATCTGTGCAATTTGTGTGAGTGTGCATGTGTGTGTGTGTGTTTGTCATATGTAGTCATTTGTGTTTGAACATGTGCTGATGTGTACATTATTTATTACTTGTATGTTAAATTAATCTTTGTCTCAATACATATGTACATGTGGGTTCTGTTATATTTGTATTGTTCAGTGCTTTGAGCTGCATGTAGATGTTTAAAAGTTTGCATTATTATTATGATTATTAATATACTCTTCTTTTGTTATCACAGACACAGATGCCTCAGTCAGAGATGTGAGCCAGTCCACTAAGCTCCATCCCAGTGACAACCAGCACATCTACTTTGAGCTGGAGAAGCTGACAGGGAAGATGGAGGAAGCTGACCGATCAGGAACACCTGATGACCAGTTCAGACGACAGACTATTGTCAAAGCCAATGTTAATGTTGCAGCAAGGGCAAGAATGTTTGAAGGCCAGAACATCAGTGGTCACACTGAAGCCAAAGGTTGTCGGGCAAGCTCTCAGGATGCCATTGATGATTTCCCACTGACTTCTCACAGGACGGCAAAAAACAACAAAGCACCAGATAAAAAAAGGAGGGACTACAGACCTGCGTTGACTGCAGACGAAGACGTTTTTGAGAACACCTCTGACAGCGATCATGACCAAATCAGCCAGGCCAGTGATCTTCAAAGCTCCTTTGAAGGGAGCGGTGTGTATGAGGTGGTAGACAAGCCTCAGCCAGTCAGAGCCCAAGCCGCGATGCCAGTGTACGAACTGGCCGCACCCATTCTGACAAAGTCAGGGCCAACCACCTCTTCGCCATCACCTCCTGCGACAGACTTAACCAGCAGCGGAGTGTTCATGAGCTGCAAGCAGGGCTTCATTCCACAGACGCGTGTGCAGAGTGTGCCACCTACCCAGGCGGAGATTGAGTTGGAGTACAATCGATTGCGGTTCAGTCGCAACGTTGAAGCCAAGCCCACACCTGAAGAAGCAGGCTACCACACCTTGAATGACATCTCCGACCCACCCAAAGGTATTGTTGTCAGCATCTGTATGGGCCAAACGCTGCGTGGCTTGCAGGGCTGTCCCTCTGGGCACCTGACCTGGACAAAAAATCTAGGCAAAAATACTTTGTAAGTGCAGAAAAAGTAGCAGGCACTGCAACAGCTGTTTTACCATTGTGTTATGTATTACTGGTAATCCAGTTAAAAATGTAAAAATGTAAAATAATTAACAGCATTCCACTGTGAAATTTTCAGACAATTTCAGTATTTTGTTTTAATGTCATAATCACTCAAAAGTGACTCAATAGTGACCGCAAAATTCTAGGTTGATAGTTTGTGTTAACAGCTATCCACTGGTAACTTTCAGTTTGACTGTTTGTCCAGTGTATTGGAAATGTAGCTCTCTAAAAGTGTAATGTAGTAGTAATAGTGAATTGATAATAATGACTATTGAGTACTGCATGTCTAAATAAACCCAGAGTGCAGTAGGGCAGGAAGCTGTTTGAAACCTGCTGCATAGCTGCTGGTCCAACAGTGTACAATTATTTCTGTAAAAAGTCTAATCACATGATGAGACTTCCTGAAATTTTTGAAAGCACAGGTGCAAACTGGATACTTCCAGAATCAACACACAAGGGAGTTAATTGGTGCTTGAAAGACATCACACAAGCACAATAACAAAGACCTGAGTTGCCTACAGTAACTCTCACCTGGCATGCATGTAAATACAAGGTACATAAACTGATAAAGTCCACATCAATATCCTCAGAGGATTTACCTCTGGTGGAGTTAATGTACCTTGTATTTACATGCATGCCAGGTGAGAGTTACCGTAGGCAACTAATGTCTTTATTGTTGTGCTTGTGTGCCATCTTTCACATACTAGTTAACTTCCTTGTGTGTTGATTCTGCAGGAGTGCTCTGGGCCTCATTCTGTTTCAGGTTTGGAGGTACTCCAGATAAAAAAAGAAACACCAAAATCAGTATCATGCATTATTGATTAGAGGTGAAAACTGACTAATCCCTACAACAATTTAACCCTTACCCTCCAACATTTGCTTGGTCAGAATATGTTAGCTCTGCGGTTTTGTTTATATTTGACAGTTTGTGTTAACTGGATCATTTCTGTGAGCAACAGCACTCCACTGTTAGTAGTGTTACAGTGCAGATCAGAAAACCTGTTCGTGTTTGTCAGTCCAGTTTGATGAAGTGTTGTTTTACATCCACAGAAACTGTAGGCATATTAGGGACGGGAGCCCAGGATGGCCACCTTGACTTTCACACAGCTACTGAGCTCTCCACGAATCCAGTTTGTTTTGTTACCAGAATTTCATGATAGTTTGGGTCTGAAAATCTGCTGGTGTTAAGCTAGTGCTTTGTGTCTGTGTTCTCTGTTACAGTTTGTTTGTTTTGTCTGTGTTCTTTGTTGCAGTTTGTTTTGTTGTTCTCTGTTACAGTTTGTTCTGTTAACCAAACTTCATGGTAGTTTGGGCCAGAAAATCTGTTGGTGTTAAGCCAGTGCTTTGTGTCACTGTTCTGTTGCAGTAGGGCCATGAACATTGTGACCTGGGCTGGCCATGTTCTGGCTCAGTTTGGGGTAGGGCCCATGCTGCTGCAGTGACATCTATGATATGGATCCATTACCATTATGAATCAGAAATTTGACATCTTTATTGTTATGGCTCCAAGTCTTCAATCGAGAAGAAGAAATTATGGCTTCAAGTAAACCACATGTCTGCCATACTTCAAGATGTCAGATGACATGCAGTGAAATGCAGAGCTGAACACAGCTTGCATCTGTCCTGTAACTGCAATATCCTGAGCTCTGCCTGGAAATATTCACCAATATAAATGGCCATAATAACGGCCCCCAGTCCAGCTGGGATCAGAACACCTGTCTGTGTTACCCAGTGTTTTCTGTTGATACTGTTATATCAGAATTTTGGCATTTATTTTAACAGTCCATAACTGTACACTTTGTCAGATCCAAGCACCAATGAGCCACTGTATGAATGCCCAGCCAGTTTACTTAGTCAACAGTCATGGGGTTCAGAGGATTGGTCTGAAGGTAGCTGGGGGTCATCAGAGTTTGATGAGGATGAAAACGAGGAGGGATATCTTGCGGAACTCGACACACCAGCCCCCAAAAAACTGCTGCCAAAGAAACCACATGACAAGGACAGCTTGCAGGTAGGAAGACAGACTACCACAGTACTAGATCATAAATTAAAAAAGTTAACCCATTCACTGAGCACTGACTGTACTATTATATATACACAGTGCACACTACATGCACTAGGCTGATGCAGCAGCTGCTGCACACTACCTAGGTCATTATGATGCCTGCTGACCTAGGTCACTGTGATGCCTGCTGACCTAGGTCACTGTGGAGCTAGCTGACCTAGCTCACTGTGCTGTGTGCTGACCTATTTTACTGTGGCGCCTGCTGACCTAGGTCACTGTGGTGCTAGCTGACCTAGCTCACTATGATGTGTGCTGACCTATTTCACTGTGGTGCCTGCTGACCTAGGTCACTGTGGTACCTGCTGACCTAGGTCACTGTGGTGCCTGCTATCTGCGCCCCCCAGGGTATTTAAGTTGCACTGCTCATTTGTACAAGTCGCTGATTTGCACCTACAGTTATCTGCTGAAGTGTTGCTGATTGGTACGGACAATCTTGTGCTCTGCAGTCACCACTCAGGGCCTGTAGTGTTGAAAGGGTTAACCCATTCCATGCACTTTGTACATCATAATGACATCCTTGGTTAAGTATTTCCTATTTTTGGAAAGGGCACCATAAAAATTAAAATGCCCTGCTTGAACATTTTTCACCTTTTTGATAAATTGAGAAAACACTCGTAAACACACACACGCGCGCATGCACACACACACTGTCTCTCTCTCTCTCTCTCTCTCTCTCTCTCTCTCTCTCTCTCTCTCTCTCTCTCCCTTTTCTTAGCCCACTAGCTGAAGCAGTATTACGCAGTATTTCTGCTGCTTTCAGCATGTTGGAATGAATGGCAGTGAACACCCATCTGAGGGGACCATTGACCAGCAGACATGCCCTCTTTTCCAGAGCATCCCAGCTTTGCTTCTCAAGCTGAAGCCTTCCAACTCCAAGCCTGTTGCTTACCAGGACACAGATACTGTTTGCCTGCCCGTCACCCTCAACCCCTCCAAGCACCCCCCACCTGAGCTTCCACCCCCTCCTCCAGGCCTGACTGATACTCAGGTAAGTGTGTGAGTGTGCGGGTGAGAGCCCCCAGGCCTGTCCAGATAGGTGCACAGGGGTGGGTCAGTGCCCCCAGGCCTGTCCAGATAGGTGCACAGGGGCGGGTCAGGGCCCCAGGCCTGTCCAGTAGCACCCAGGCCCAGGCCTGTCCAGATAGGTGCACAGGGGCGGGTCAGGGCCCCCAGGCCTATCCAGATAGGTGCACAGGGCGGTGGGGGCCCCTTCCAGTGGCCCCCCCCCAGGCCTGTCCAGATAGGTGCACAGGGGCGGGTCAGGGCCCCCAGGCCTGTCCAGATAGGTGCACAGGGGTGGGTCAGGGCCCCCAGGCCTGTCCAGATAGGTGCACAGGGGGGGTCAGTGCCCCCAGGCCTGTCCAGATAGGTGCACAGGGGCGGGTCAGGCCCCCAGGCCTGTCCAGATAGGTGCACAGGGGTGGGTCAGTGCCCCCAGGCCTGTCCAGATAGGTGCACAGGGGGGGTCAGGCCCCCAGGCCTGTCCAGATAGGTGCACAGGGGTGGGTCAGTGCCCCCAGGCCTGTCCAAATAGGTGCACAGGGGTGGGTCATGCCTCCAGGCCTGTTCATAGTGCACAGGGGTGGGTCAGTGCCCCCAGGCCTGTCCAAATAGGTGCACAGGGGTGGGTCAGTGCCCCCAGGCCTGTCCAAATAGGTGCACAGGGGTGGGTCTATGCCCCCAGGCCTGTCTAAATAGGTGCACAGGGGTGGGTAGTGCCCCCAGGCCTGTCCAATAGGTGCACAGGGTGGGTATGCCCCCAGGCCTGTCCAAATAGGTGCACAGGGGTGGGTCAATGCCCCCAGGCCTGTCCAGATAGGTGCACAGGGGTGGGTCAGTGCCCCCAGGCCTGTTCAATAGCTTGCACTTGCAGTCATGCCTGCTTAAAAAACAACAACCCAAAACCCCATTGATTTTAAGCATGCTGGTGTACGGTAGATAGGTGTGATGGTGTGTTTGCATGTGGGTATGCTCACTCTGTGTTTTAATCTTGACAGTTGTAAGTATTCCTAAATGCTCTGTGGCTGCAATAATGTTTGTGATCTTGACATAGAAAATGCATGTTGCAGAAAAAATGTCGCTGCGTGGTGGCGCTGACAATCAGCAGCGAGAGATCCTACATCAACACCCTGGAGAGAATCATGCAGGTACAGTATACCATACCGTCACCATACAATATTGTACCATGCCATTCAATATCATACCATACAATACTGCACCTTGCCATTCAGTATTATACCATACAATACTGCACCTTGCCATTCAGTATCATACCATACAATACTGCACCTTGCCATTCAGTATCATACCATACAATACTGCACCTTGCCATTCAGTATCATACCATACAACACTGTACCATACTTTTCAGTATCATACCATACCACACTAGTGTGCCATTCAGTATTATACCATACAACACTGTATCATGCCATTCAGTATTATACCATACAACACTAGCATCATGCCATTCAGCACTGTACCATGCCATTCAGTATCATACCACACTGTAGTGTGCCATTCAGTATTATACCATACAACATTGTACATACCATGCCATTCAGTATCATGCCATACAACACTGTACCATGCCTTTCAGTATTATACCATACAACACTGTACTGTGCCATTCAGTATTATACCATACAACACTATACCGTGCCATTCAGTATCATACCATACAACACTGTACTGTGCCATTCAGTATTATACCATACAACACTGTACCATGCCATTCAGTATTATACCATACAACACTGGTATCATGCCATTCAGCACTGTACCATGCCATTCAGTATCATACCACACTGTAGTGTGCCATTCAGTATTATACCATACAACATTGTACATACCATGCCATTCAGTATCATGCCATACAACACTGTACCATGCCATTCAGTATTATACCATACAACACTGTACCATGCCATTCAGTATTATACCATACAACACTATACCATGCCATTCAGTATCATACCATACAACACTGTACCATGCCATTCAGTATTATACCATACAACACTGTACCATGCCATTCAGTATTATACCATACAACACTGTACCATGCCATTCAGTAATATTCCATACAACACTGTTCCATGCCATTCAGTAATATTCCATACAACACTGTTCCATGCCATTCAGTATCATAGTTTCATACCATACAACACTGTACCATGCCATTCAGTAATATTCCATACAACACTGTTCCATGCCATTCAGTAATATTCCATACAACACTGTTCCATGCCATTCAGTAATATTCCATACAACACTGTACCATGCCATTCAGTATCATAGTTTCATACCATACAACACTGTACCATGCCATTCAGTAGCATACCATATAACACTGTACCATGCCATTCAGTATTATACCAGGCAGTACTGTGCAGACTTTTCCTCAGCACTGAGGTTGTACTGTCTTTTGCTGTTTAGACCAATCTGTAAACTTGGGAGTGAGGCTCACCTGCATCCCGAGACTAGCCTCCGAATGGAGATGCACAGAGGTGTCCTGTACCCTATACTGATGTAGACCTGTACTCATGCTGCCCCTGACTTAATTCCTTTCCAATTCACTTTGCTCTTCCAACTTGGTTTATCATATGAATTGTGACCCCTCCACCTCCCCCCCGACCCCCCAAAGTTATCGCAACACTAAAGTAGCTTACTGCCCATCTGAGTGTAAAATCATTCTTGTAGTGACAGTGTAATGTTAGAGTTGTTTCACATGACTCCCAAGAGAAGCTTGTATTGGAGCGCTTCTGTCCTGTTTCCTTTCAGTTTCATGTCTTGCAGGAGCAGCTTGTGTTGATGTGATCCTGTATGCTTTCCTTTTGTGACTTGCAGAAACAGCTTGTGTTGATATGATCCTGTACACTTTCCTTTTGTGACTTGCAGGAGCAGCTTGTGTTGATGTGATCCTGTATGCTTTCCTTTTGTGACTTGCAGGAGCAGCTTGTGTTGATATGATCCTGTATGCTTTCCTTTTGTGACTTGCAGGAGCAGCTTGTGTTGATATGATCCTGTATGCTTTCCTTTTGTGACTTGCAGGAGCAGCTTGTGTTGATGTGATCCTGTATGCTTTCCTTTTGTGACTTGCAGGAACAGCTTGTTTTGGTATGATCATGTACCCTTTTCTTTTGTGACTTGCAGGAGCAGCTTGTGTTGATATGGTCATGTACCCTTTTCTTTTGTGACTTGCAGGAACAGCTTGTGTTGGTATGATCATGTACCCTTTTCTTTTGTGACTTGCAGGAGCAGCTTGTGTTGATATGGTCATGTACCCTTTTCTTTTGTGACTTGCTGGAACAGCTTGTGTTGGTATGATCATGTACCCTTTTCTTTGGTGACTTGCAGGAGCAGCTTGTGTTGATATGGTCATGCACCCTTTGCTTTTGTGACTTGCAGGAGCAGCTTGTTTTGGTATGATCATGTATGTACCCTTTTCTTTCATGACTTGCAGGAGTATGAGAAGCCGATCCTGGATGTGATCACCAGTCCCAAGTCCCACATCAGGGCAGTGTTCCGAGAGACGCGGGAAATCCTCAACCACCACAAGATGTTTCAGATACAGCTCTCAGACACTGCCAGGAAGTGGGATGAACAAGAGAAAATTGGGGACATCTTCACAGCTTCTGTTAGTACTTGAAAGAAGCATTGATCTTTCTCACTAACTGTCCTTCTGTTTCACTCTGCTGTCACTGTCTGTCCCTCTCTCTCTCTCTCACAAATGCATATGTGTGTGTCCGCGCGTGCATACACACACACGCATACACAAGCATTGCTCGTTTCTCCTCTCTCCAACTCTCCAAATTCACATCTGCTGTCACTGTCTGTCCCTCTCTCTCTCACAGATGCATGCATGCACGCATTCACACACACACATACTCACTAGCATTGCTCAATTTTCCTCTCTCCAACTCTCTAAGTTTACATCAGCTGTCACCATCAGTCCCTCTCCCCCCCCCCCCCTCCACACATACACATGCACTAACAGATACTTATTCACACACTAACACACTAACACACATACACTCTTATTCGCACACTAACACTAACACATACACACTTATTCACACACACACACTAACACATACACACTTACTCATACGCACGCACACTAACAGATACACACTTATTCACACATGCACGAGCACATACACACACACACACACACACACACACACACACACACACACACACACATACTAGCATTGCTCATTTCTCCTCTCTCCAACACCCTCTGTCTCCAAGTCTTTGTGGATAAGTGCAAAGGGACAATTGGGGCCAGAGTCTTTAAGTTTACATTGATGTCTTCGGCAGTTCTCCAAATCAATGCTGGTGGACGCATACAGCAGCTACGTCAACAACTTTGCAGAAGGGATGGACGAGGTTCGCACTGTGCAGCATAGCAGACCCAGTTTTGATGAGTTCTTGAAGGTACTGGTGTTTAGGGTCACTCACAGTAACACTTTATCATATTATATAATAGTAGTAGTTATTACAACAGTAGATTTCATTATGCAGCATGACTGGCAGCATCTGAAGGCAAGCAGTCTAAACACTGACTGGTGTGACATTTGTAGTAGTCCGTCATTTCCAGTGACGAAGGTGCTGCATGTCTCATCTGTTGTGAGCTCTCGTATACCGTGCGTCCCACAAGTCCAGTTAAGGTTTTGCGTGTCTACTCGCAGTGAGAATAGGGATACTCTGCTGATCTGTGCCGCCTCTGTCGAGTGGGAGCGATGATTGGTGGAAACAAAATCCATCCATGTTCAAATGACGTTGCACAAACGTGATCAACACATGAGCAGCAAACAGGCTAAGTGTACGACAAATGTTCATGGACGTAATGAACTAAATTTACTTGACAGCTGTAGGTGTTACGAGTTTCCTCCAAGCTGACAGCGGCCCGTGTTTTGAGCATTTCCAGGCCAGACCTCTTTTACATGCTTCTCCAGCTGCTTAGGGGGGACTTGCGCGTGGCTGGTGTTATTTCTTGGACTTTTCAAGAGTTAGGCCCTTAGTTTCCAGTTGATAAGAATAATAATAATGGACATTTTTATGGCGCATGATCCCTAGCAAGATCTAGGGCACAATGCGCCGTACAAAAAGCTGCAGAAAAATGTGTAAACGCATACAATGGACAAAATAAAAAAGGTTTCAGGGCATACGACTGCCAACCATGCAAGAATTTGCATACAGCAATTTCAGTAGATAAACCAAAGTTGTCAGTAACCAAACATGACCAAACTCTGATTTGAGCACACATGTATGATACAAGTAGATATTCTGCAAATACAAAAATGTACAGCGGGATATTGCACACACACATACACACAGTGGGGGGGGGGGGGGGGGGGGGGTATTGATTATATGCAGATTTGAAGAGATTAATTTTTAAGGCTTGCTTGAAAGATGTTGATGCTGAGTGACAAACATCATATGGTAACAAGTTCTGGTGAATAGTTCAGTTTTTATCACCATGCATGTTTTATGTGGATCCAGATGAAGGAGAAATCCAGTGCTGATCGCCTGTCCATCTTCGGTCTGATGGTGAAACCAGTGCAACGTTTTCCACAATTCATCATGCTTCTGCAGGTGAGTGTCATGGGTGGTCAGAAAAAGAGTTGCAAGATACACGTTCCTTCATCTTCTGCAGAGGAGAGGGGTTATGCCCCCTTTCCTGACAGAAAGTCAGATTCATTTATTGTCTTTAACCTTTTCACTGCCATGATGTCATTGGAAACAACCATTAAAAGAGTGAAATTTCAAATCCCGAAACGTGTGTGCTTTTGTTAGCGCATTACATGTGAAAGGGTTTACATCAGAATGCACAGAATTGAAAGCAGATTTGCCATAGGACCTGGAAAATAGACTGTTTGCAGGCATGTGCTTGCGCTTTTCAGCCCGGAAATTTTACAGGCTTGGGCAGTGATGGGGTTAAGCAGATCCATTCTGCAGCATAACTTCAGCAATCACTGTCAGCTTCCTGTTGCCTCACAGCTTCATCCTTCAGAGGACAAGGCTCTTGCTGGTGTAGGTCATCCTGTGGGGATGTATTTGTAACAAGATGTTGTCAGCTGGGTGCCAGATAAAGTGAGGTTTAAAACCAGACAAGGCTTGAGAGCTGCTTTGGACTAGAGGTAAGGTGTTGAGCTGGGAACAGACGATTTGTGTCCCATTCTTCGCTTCAGTTGCTTTGGACTAGAGGTAAGGCATTAGGCTGGGAACAGATGATGTGTGTCCCATTCTTCGCTTCAGTTGCTTTGGACTAGAGGTAAGGCATTAGGCTGGGAACAGACGATGTGTGTCCCATTCTTCGCTTCAGTTGCTTTGGACTAGAGGTAAGGCATTAGGCTGGGAACAGACGATGTGTGTCCCATTCTTCGCTTCAGTTGCTTTGGACTAGAGGTAAGGTGTTGAGCTGGGAACAGACTATGTGTGTCCCACTGTTCACTTCAGTTGCTTTGGACTAGAGGTAAGGTGTTGAGCTGGGAACAGACTGTGTGTGTCCCACTGTTCACTTCAGTTGCTTTGGACTAGCAGTAAGATGTGTGGCTGGGAAGCAGACGATGCGTGTCCCGTTCTTCGCTTCAGTTGCTTTGGACTAGCAGTTAGATGTGTGGCTGGGAAGCAGACGATGCGTGTCCCGTTCTTCGCTTCAGTTCTCCTTTCTCTTCAAAAGTTGTGGTTTGTGAGCACTGTCTTGTGACTTTGCTCCTCATGGTTAATGAACATTCACATGGCTCTCGTTGCAGCCCATCTTAACGCACAAATCGTTCTGGCGGTGACAGTGTAGCATTAAGTACAGTTCCCTCTGCCTTCACCTCCTGGGATCTTGCTCCCTGCCAGCACCTCCTCTCCAGAAACAGGTTGGCGTTAAACAGGTCGAACAAATGAACAGTGGGATAAATACCACCTTAACATCTTTCCATTTCAAGATTTGTTTTACTCTCCCTTTCTTCCAAAATGAGTGAGAAACGTTTATTTTTGAAGATGAATTGTGGTTGTTTCAGGACCTGATCAAGTACACGACCCCGTCCCACCATGACAGACGGGCGTTGCAACTGGCCTTGACAGAGCTGGAGAATGTCACCCACAAACTGAATGAACGCAAACGCCTCAGTGAACAGTACTACCAGGTAGAGTAGACTGGGGAGAGAGAAAAAATCATAGACAGTGCAGAAATAGAGGCTGCTGGATCAAAATCATACCACAGTTTTGTGTTGTCTCCATTGAAACTTTTACCAGTTGTTTTGTAAAACTGCTCATATTTGCAGGTTTCTGACGTGTTACTTGTTTCATTCTCTGTTTAGGCAAAGCAGATGATGCAACTGTTGCCACGACAACTGGCATCACAAGTGCTGTCAGGTCGCAACATGGAGAAACCTCAACGCCTTATTCGTTTTGACAACTTCGATCAGATTGTAAGATTTCGTTTGCTTCATGGCACTGCAGATAATTGTTTTCAAATGGATAAGCGATTTTGTCTTCATTTCCGCGCACAGTGCTGATTTTCACCAGCAATTGAGTGAGCTCCAAATACTCTTGGTCCTAGGCTAGGTATCTGTTTGATCTGCAGTTCCTGAGTTAGTCATTGTAGCTGAGAAACAACAATGCAGGTGAACACTTCCATGACAACAGTTAACACAATAACAGTCAAACCCAGGAAAAAGGAACACAAACGGCTGCAAAAGAAACCTACTTATATAAGAAAGAAAGCAGGTTTGGCCTACTCCTCATGACTGAGCAGAAATTGCCACTGAGAGTGAAAAACACAAATTTCATGTGCCAACACAAAATTTCTGCTGTTTGTAAATAATAGGCCCATGAGTATTTATACCAAATATTGTTTATTAAACTAGCCCCACAGGTGTTAACCAGTTTCTGGGGCCTGTTAAGTAGTCTGTACTGTGCACTGAAAATAGTCATTTCAATTTCATATGCGATTGAAGTGAAGACAAAATTGATGACCACAGTGCAAACCTCAGACATGAAGATTTATAGATCTGTGGGAAGATTAGCTCTGTTGTGTGTGTTCAGAATGGGGAATGGCAATGTTGAAGATGGAACGACACCTTGATTAGCTCTGCTCTGTGTGTTCAGGATGGGGAGATGGAGAACATGAAGTCCAGCAGTCGGCGTTTGCTGCTGTTGGATGACATACTGGTTTGCGTCAAGGTGGGGCTGAAGTAAGTTGACAGTCTTTTGCATTTCTAAGACACACCTAGCTTCATAAAGATGTCTTGCAGCCATGCAGTGATCATGTTGCTTGACTATCCTTTGACTATCAGTGTGCTTTCTACTTTTCAGCTCCATTGTTACTGTTTAAAAGGCGAGTGCTTGGCATTTTTATTTCCATTCAGTAATGTCATGGTGAGTTTTTAATATCAGAAAATGGTTTTGTAAAGTGCAGAGAGTTTGTGTAGATCAAAGAATTGCGCTATATAAAAGTTATTGTTATCTGTTATTATTATTGTTATTACTTTGGGAAGTTTTGTTATTTGTTGGTCTTTGTTGTTCAGCGGCTATTTTCCTTTCGACAGCGGTCACTTTCTCATGAAAACAGAAACAAAAACCAAGCCATCTGCATTACAGTTATGCTAAAATTTCAGTGTTAATTAGTTGTGCCTTGACAGTGATAGTGTTGTATGACTAATTACACCCTTACGATGGTGGTGTAGTTGTAAATAGACCCTGACGATGATGGTGATGTATACATAAATACACCCTTACAATGATGATGTTGTATACATAACTACACCCTTACAATGATGATGATGTTATAAATACACCCCGACGATGATGGTGATGTGTGACTAACTACACCCTTACAATGACAATGGTGTATACATAAATAGACCCTGACAATGATGATGATGTATGCATAAATAAATACACCCTTACATTGATGATGTTTTAAATACACCCTGACAGTGATGATGAAGTATGCATAAATAAATACACCCTTACATTGATGATGTTATAAATACACCGTGACAGTGATGATGATGTATACATAAATAAATACACCCTTACATTGATAATGTTGTTATAAACACACCCTGACAATGATTGTAACATGTAACTAAATACATGTTGTTAATTACAGTGATGTAAAACTTCTCTGTTAGCTAAATAATGAGAGTGATGATGTTGTAAAGCTGCTCTGTTGACTAATTACACTTTGACAACAGTGATGTAAAACTGCACTGTTCACTGTTACTACGCTGATGATGATGTTGTTAGTAGGAAGGATGATGGATAAGAAGTGGTAGTGGTGGTGATGGTGATGATAATGAAGATGCTGATGTCAGGAATGTGTGACTGTTGAGTGATCATGACAGCAATAACAGTGATGCTGACCACAGAAGAGGGATGATGCTGATGGTGGTGACAAAAGCAGCCATGTTTAACAGCAGTGGTGATGATAATGGCTGCTGCAGGGACCAGGATGGCGTCGTGATGGAGCGTTACCGCCTGAAGTGGGCGGCCCGGCTGTGTGACATTGAGGTTAAGGACACAGCCATGACGCCGGACATGCACGGCGTCCTCAAGATGGATCCCACCAGGCTCAACATTCTCACAGCACAGCTAGGTGAGTGTGGAGACAGCGGTACAGGTCAGCCTCACCTCTAGGTGAGTGTGGAGACAGCGGTAAGGTCAGCCTCACCTCTAGGTGAGTGTGGAGACAGCAGTGCAGGTCAGCCTCACCACTAGGTCAATATGGAGACAGCAGTGCAGGTCAGCCTCACCTCTAGGTGAGTGTGGAGACAGCAGTGCAGGTCAGCCTCACCACTAGGTCAGTATGGAGACAGCAGTGCAGGTCAGCCTCACCACTAGGTCAGTATGGAGACAGCAGTGCAGGTCAGCCTCACCACTAGGTGAGTGTGGAGACAGCAGTGCAGGTCAGCCTCACCACTAGGTCAGTATGGAGACAGCAGTACAGGTCAGCCTCACCTCTAGGTGAGTGTGGAGACAGCAGTGCAGGTCAGCCTCACCACTAGGTCAGTATGGAGACAGCAGTACAGGTCAGCCTCACCTCAAGGTGAGTGTGGAGACAGCAGTGCAGGTCAGCCTCACGACTAGGTCAGTATGGAGACAGCAGTACAGGTCAGCCTCACCTCTAGGTGAGTGTGGAGACAGCAGTGCAGGTCAGCCTCACCACTAGGTCAGTATGGAGACAGCGGTAAGGTCAGCCTCACCTCTAGGTGAGTGTGGAGACAGCAGTGCAGGTCAGCCTCACCACTAGGTCAGTATGGAGACATCAGTGCAGGTCAGCCTCACCTCTAGGTGAGTGTGGAGACAGCAGTACAGGTCAGCCTCACCATTAACAGGATGGAAACAGCAGTGCAGGTCAGCCTCACCTCTAGGTGAGTGTGGAGACAGCAGTACAGGTCAGCCTCACCATTAACAGGATGGAAACAGCAGTGCAGGTCAGCCTCACCTCTAGGTGAGTGTGGAGACAGCAGTACAGGTCAGCCTCACCTCTAGGTGAGTCTGGAGACAGCAGTACAGGTCAGCCTCACCGCTAGGTATGCATGAAGACATCAGTACAAGTGAGCCTCACCATGAAGTCTGTATAAAGACAGCAGTACAGGTCAGCCTCACCACTAGGTCAGTATGGAGATAGCAGTACAGGTGAACCTCACCTCTATGCGAATGTAGAGACAGCAGTACAGGTGAACCTGACCACTAGGTGAGTGCAGAGACAGCAGTACAGGTGAACCTCACTGCTAGCTTAGTATGGAGACTGCAGTACAGGATAAACTCCCCACTAGGTCTGTGCGGACAGCAGTACTGGTCAGTCTCACCACTAGGTATGCATGGAGACATCAGTACAAGTGAGCCTCACCGCTAAGTCTGTATAGAGACAGCAGTGCAGGTGAGCCTCACCTCTAGGTCTGTATGGAGACAGCAGTACAGGTGAGCCTCACTTCTAAGTCTTTACAGAGAAAGTAGTACAGGTAAAACATGAATTTTCCTGCCTTGTCCATAGTATCCATTTTACTTATCTGAGCCATATTTCAGTCCAGTAATGAACAATGTATTCTTCTTGCAAAATTATATTATTCTTTTTTCTTCTTCTTCTTTTTTTAGGTCCTAGAAAGAAAGGGAAAAAAAGGTTCTTGAAATTCCTTAAATTTTCTTCTTGCAAAATTATGTTTTTCTCTTTTTTTTCTTCTTCTTTTTTAGGTCCTAGAAAGAAAGGGAAAAAAAGGTTCTTGAAATTCCTTAAATTTTCTCTCCCTCTACCTGTGTGAACTATGAACATGGTATGTGAAACTTTGCAGTTTGTATTGTAGACTGTGTTATGTTACAGAAAAGCCAGTGGAATTCCTCGATTTTTCTCTCCCTCTACCTGTGTGAACTATGAACATGGTATGTGAAACTTTGCAGTTTGTATTGTAGACTGTGTTATGTTACAGAAAAGCCAGTGGATGACCCCTTCCACCTTTACACCGAGCTTCATGACATGCTGCATGACCTGACTGTGTTTGGCAAGATCAGCAGCCTCATGAAGACACTGCGCCGCACCTACCAGGGCTATGTCAGTTCTCCTCACTCTGTTTTTATGGCATCCAGGCATAGACTCCTCCCTATCCTTCTTCCTCCCCCCCCCCCCCCCCCCCTCCCCAAAATAGTGGGGGGTGTTATGCAACCAAAACCAAGCATCTGATCATGGCCTTTGTTATGAGAATAATGGTAATCGTGGGATCTTGGAACGCCCTGTCCTGAGTGAGTCCTAGGTGCCTACATTTCATATATTAAGCTAAAACAGCTGACATCAAAGCACACAGTATTAACATGCACACAAATTTTTTCGTCAAACATACCTCCCCCCCCCCCCCCCCCTCCACTCCACTCCCCGTATAGACACACACATGTCATTGTGTTGTTCTGAGGTGACCCTGTATGGTTGACAGGGCATTAAAATCCAGTTACTGACACAGTGACAGTACAACATTATTGCCAAGAGTCAGTACAGCTGCACTCAGAATGTTTTGTGGTGCCAAGTACACTCGTCACACACTCACGCCAATCATAAAACATTAAATTACAACAACAAACATCAAACAGCCAGGTAAAAAGTCATTCGTGAATAAATACATGAGAAATCCAACTGACATCAAGCATATCACATAGAAATTGTCTATGAGGTCTACATCTTAAAACTTAATGTCCTAATAAAAACAATTATAAAAAGTATTAACAACAACTTAATTTACTGACCGAGACTTGTGTGACTGTTCTGTCAGCTGTCATCTGACCGAGACTTGTGTGGCTGTTCTGTCAGCTGTCATCTGACCGAGAATTGTGTGGCTGTTGTGTCAGCTGTCATCTGACCGAGAATTGTGTGGCTGTTCTGTCAGCTGTCATCTGACCGAGAATTGTGTGACTGTTCTGTCAGCTGTCATCTGACCGAGAACTTTTGTGTTTAAAACTTTTTGTTTTTCAGCTGTCATCTGACCGAGAATTGTGCGACTGTTCTGTCAGCTGTCATCTGACCGAGAATTGTGCGACTGTTCTGTCAGCTGTCATCTGACGGAGAATTGTGCGACTGTTCTGTCAGCTGTCATCTGACGGATAATTGTGCGACTGTTCTGTCAGCTGTCATCTGACGGAGATTGTGCGACTGTTCTGTCAGCTGTCATCTGACGGAGAATTGTGCGACTGTTCTGTCAGCTGTCATCTGACGGAGACTTGTGCGACTGTTCTGTCAGCTGTCATCTGACGGAGACTTGTGCGACTGTTCTGTCAGCTGTCATCTGACGGAGACTTGTGCGACTGTTCTGTCAGCTGTCATCTGACGGAGACTTGTGCGACTGTTCTGTCAGCTGTCATCTGACGGAGACTTGTGCGACTGTTCTGTCAGCTGTCATCTGACGGAGACTTGTGTGACTGTTCTGTCAGCTGTCATCTGACCGAGACTTGTGTGACTGTTCTGTCAGCTGTCATCTGACTGAGACTTGTGCCTTGCAGAACATATCAGAGGAGCTGTTCAATGAAGTGATGGCAGACCTTCAGCGCATGATACAGATAAAAGATGAACAGCTGAGGCTGGTCAACAGCTGCTCCATTATCCTGGTCGACATCTCCAAGTAAGCTCAGTTTCAGTACAATGTGTCATATTGCTGTGTGAATGATGTCATATTGCTGTGTGAATGATGTCATATTGCAGTGTGAATGATGTCATATTGCAGTGTGAATAATGTCATATTGCAGTGTGAATGATGTCATAAGTTATTGCAATGTAAACTAAGGAAGAAAATCCATAACAGTGGATGCAGGGAAGCTCTTGATTGGCTTGAATGACAGTGCTGCCTTCAGAAGTGTATAGCTTATTATTACAATATTAGTATTATCTAGTATCATGCTTGCTTCGCGCTTCTTTTACATCCCACCATACTTTACATGCATTTCCTGTTTCCAGAGAGACAGAGGCAGAATGAAGGGGCTTTGTCCAATTTTTAGCCAACTGTTTTTTGAGGTAGGGGGGGGGGGGGGGTAAAAAAATTAAGAGCATTCATGCTGCAACCAGGGACAATTTCAAAGTTCATGAGTTTGAATTTTACTGCCTTTTGATGGTTTGTCATGGTCCTCCTGGTCATCCCATTTTGAGTTTGTCTGGAGGTGACCATGTGTGGTTGACAGGATGTCAAAAGCCAGTTACCATTAACTAAATCCTGTTGAGTGGGTCAAGGTCTGGAGCTACCTGCTTTCAGGTCTGTGGGTGTTGATACAATGACAGAAATCACAGCCTTTGTCTTTTTCTGTTACGGTCTGGAGCTACCTGCTTTCAGGTCTGTGGGTGTTGATACAATGACAGAAGTCACTGCCTTTGTCTTTTTCCAGGGCCGACAAGCCACACTACATTATGCAGACGCCCACAGCTGCTGTGAAGAACGAATGGTGTGTCGACTTCAACATGGCCAAACTAGCCATAGGTACGGTCAGCCTATCTTAAGATTTTGTCAGAATGATCATTTGTCACACTACCATGGGAACATGAGTGAAACAGTTCAGAGAAAACATGCAGTCAGTCTGGAGGTTACTGAGTAAGCAGAAGTCTGACAGAATCTGGGCCATTGTAATTGACCAGTTTAAGCAGAAGTCTGACAGAATCCGGGCCATTGTAATTGACCAGTTTAAGCTGAAGTCTGACAGAATTTGGGCCATTGTAATTGACCAGTTTAAGCTGAAGTCTGACAGAATCCGGGCCATTGTAATTGACCAGTTTAAGCAGAAGTCTGACAGAATCCGGGCCATTGTAATTGACCAGTTTAAGCTGAAGTCTGACAGAATCTGGGCCATTGTAATTGACCATTTTAAGCTGAAGTCTGACAGAATTTGGGCCATTGTAATTGACCAGTTTAAGCAGAAGTCTGACAGAATCCGAGCCATCTTGTGTTAATCACTGTGCTCTGACTTCAGCTTTCCAGCAAACATCCCTGCTGTAGGGGGCAGTACCATTTGTACGATAATTAAAGGGGACACAAGACAAAGGGGCAAGTTGGCCTGAAAATGCAGACTGTGGGCAAACCCTGTAGTTTGACCCTGTAGTTTGTCAAACAGTGAAGCAAATGCAGGAAACGTGTGTTGATTGCAGTAACCAGTAGTCATTTTTAAATTTAACACAGAGTACAAGGAACATAAGCTCAAATTGTATGGCACATGAAAATAGATACATCAGCGCAGCTCGGTGTGCTTTCTTTTTTTAAAGTTAGAAATTTAGTGCAGTAGCATAAAAGATGCAGGAGTTCAAAGACAAGAGACAGAAATAAGGGCAGTGATCTCAGAAATGCGTGGGGATGGGAAGTAGTGTTTACCACCATGCCTGGAGCTGTGACAGAGGCGGACTGTGTGGGTGTTTTCAGAGAAGCAGAACCGGCCTGGCTGGTACCGGTCCCCTTTGGCTGACAGCGAGGAGCTGGAGCCTGTGCCCGCCTTCTTCATGAAGTGTGTACCTGTCGATGTCCCCAGGCACTTCACCAAGGTAAACCAGGTGTTAGTGCTGCGATGGCCTTTGCACACAGTTTGTGTACCTGATGGTGTGCTTAGGAATTCTTCTTCTTCTTCTTCTTCTTCTTCTTCTTCCGTTAATGACCATCGGCCACAAAGCTGGCCATTATTGGCGTAAAACACCAAGTTACTTACTTGCTGGCCACTAGTGTCATTTTAGTTTACTGCGCAGTGTTAATAGAAAGAAGACGAAAGAAGAGGAAAAGACAAAGAAGAAGAAAAAAGAGTTTTGGAATTTATTGGGAGTGGGGTGAGACCTTCGACTTGAAGGTGCCAAGGGTGGGGGGCAGAACTGCATCTGGGGGGAGTTCGTTCCAGTCCCTGACTGTGCCGGGGAAGAAGGTGCGGCTTCTGTAGTCTGTGCGGCAGCTGAAGCGTTGGTACTGGAGGCTGTGGCGGCGACTTCTTCCACTTGCAGGCTGGAGTTTGAGGTCAGGGCACCTCACACACGCTTGACCGGTGGGTGATCGTGTACAGCACGGTGAGGTGTATGGCTCAAAAGTACATTAGTTGCTGGAGTCAGTGTAAGGTTGTATAAACTGAAGTCCTTCTACAGTTGCAGTGAAATGTTGTGAATATTTGGGTGTTTTTTGGTGTTTTTCTCCATTTCTGTGGGTAATAATAATAATGATAATAAAAGTAAAAATGGGGAATTTATAGAGCACTTTTGCCAGCAAAAATGCTTTTGCAGCTTAATGGACATAAAAGTATGAAATACATAAAGAGTTACACAGAGAGAAGAATGTAAAAGTACAAAACACATAATGGGTTACACATAAAAATCTGTATATAATAATATGTACCTATTCATTCAAAGCATAATGAGGTACGCACGTGTACGCACAGATCAAGTGTGCCACACCTGTTGTCATACTCTGTGTACATGTCTGTGTTGGTTCCAAGTGAAGTCTGCTACATCTGTTTTCATAACCTGTGTAAAGGGCTGTGTTGGTTACAGGTGAAGAGAACATCACCTGTCTTCATCCCCTGAGTACGTCTGTGTTGTTACAGGTGAAGTGTGCAAACCTGTCTTCACACGTCTGTGTTGGTGCAGGGAAAATGTATAACACCTGTCTTCTTACCCTGTGTACATGTCTGTGTTACAGGTGAAGTGTACACACCTATCTTCATCCCCTGTGTACATGTCTGTGTTGTTACAGGTGAAATGTGCCACACCTGTCTTCATACCCTCAGTGCCCCAAGTGGGCAGTCTGGGCATGCAGCACCTATGGGTGTGCACCTCCACACCGTCCCTTGGCCAGGTGTCCATTGTGTCACTGCACAGCACACGGCCTGTGCTGACGGAATCGTTCAAGGCCTGCAACAGCGACATACTGTGTGTGGAGGTGGTCCCTGGCTGCGGCCAGGAGATGAACACTGACAGGTTTCTCTTCAGCGAGGACACCGTGTGGATGTCCAACGCACACAACGAGTGAGTCAGCGAGCTGCACAGGGGAGGGGGCTATGGCAGATGCAGAAATTCAAGTCGGGCACAGAAGCTTGCTTCATCAAACTATTTTAGAAGTCTTAAAACTATGCATGCTAGTGAAAGATGGGAGTTAAGTACAACCCACTTCCTTCAGCTGTTCCCACGTGCCACATTCAGAGCAAATTTCACTGAATTTCTTCATATTTGACAAATTTCTCCAACACCACAAGCAAGCGCTGATGCTACACAGCCAGGGAAGCAAGTAAGAAGACGGAATTTGAAATCACTTGCAGCGTTACCCACCTCTCTGGCAGTTGCACTGTGACTTGGGGGATTTCAGCACTGGAGTTTACCATGTCATAAAAATCCCACACAGAACTCTGACACAGTAACCACTTTGCTTTGGCCCCAGCCTGGTGGCCAGAGACAGTAAGACGCCAGTAATGACCGTCTCACTAGCCACTGTTTGGGCCCAGGCCCTTCTGATTGCACTGTGGTCTTTTTCCTTGTAGGATGGTGGTATTCAACAGCCACAAATAATGACAGTGTCAGGGCTGGGTCCTGATTGCACTGTGGTCTTTTTCCTTGTAGGATGGTGGTATTCAACAGCCACAAATAATGTCAGGGCCAGGTCCTGATTGCAGTGCGGTCCTTTTCCTTGTAGGATGGTGATATTCAACAGCCACAAATAATGTCAGGGCCAGGTCCTGATTGCAGTGCGGTCTTTTTCCTTGTAGGATGGTGATATTCAACAGCCACAAATAATGTCAGGGCCAGGTCCTGATTGCAGTGCGGTCTTTTTCCTTGTAGGATGGTGGTATTCAACAGCCACAAATAATGACAGTGTCAGGGCTGGGTCCTGATTGCACTGCGGTCTTTTTCCTTGTAGGATGGTGATATTCAACAGCCACAACTAATGACAGTGACAATGTATCCTTCTGATTGCACTGTGGTCTTTTTCCTTGTAGGATGGTGATATTCAACAGCCACAAATAATGACAATGACAATGTATCCTTCTGATTGCACTGTGGTCTTTCTCCTTGTAGGATGGTGATATTCAACAGCCACAAATAATGACAATGACAATGTCACTTATCTCTGATTAGGGCTTGGTCCTTCTGATTGTGCTGTGTTCTTTCTCTTTGTACGATGGCGATACTTCCCATTGACAACAGCTACCAATAAAGACAGTGCCAGGAGCCTCTGATCAAGGCCAGGTCCCTCTGATCACACTGTGGTCTTTTGCTTTGCAGGATGGTGGTATTTCCTCTCAGCAGCGGTGGGGGCAGCACGGCCATACGGGACCCGCTGGCGCTGGTTCGAGTCCCTGGGCGAGTGACCAGCATCAAGTTTGTGGACGAGCGGCTCTTCTGTGGACTTGATGACGGGGCAGTGCTTGTCTACTCCAGGAATGATCGTACGCAGCCCACCTCTTGCTCTGACATTACATAGGCTGCTTTTCTGTCCTCTGTGGCTGAGCAGTGGTATCAGTTTTGCATGTGTGTGCGTGAATTTTTAAAAATTCTGTTCCTGATAGTCTGTGTCCAGTAGTGTGTTGTTCTGGTTGGGAAATTGTGTGGAGAAGGGATGGATATTTTACTGGGAGTGTAGCAGGCCTGAACTGAAGTGCCTCATCCCTGCTGTAGGTCTCTGTTGTCAGTATGGGTGCGGCATCATCTGTGCTGTGCGTGTTCAGTGGTGGTGATGTGTGCTTGTCACTTGTGCTGTACATGTTCAGTGGTGGTGTGTGCTTGTCATTTGTGCTGTGTGTTTTCAGTGGTGGTGATGTGTGATTGTCATTTGTGCTGTGTGTTTTCACCGGCAGTGAAGTGACCTTGTCACCTGTGCTGTGTGTTTTCACTGGCAGTGAAGTGACCTTGTCACCTGTGCTGTGTGTTTTCGCTGGCAGTGAAGTGACCTTGTCACCTGTGCTGTGTTTTCCCTGGCAGTGAAGTGACCTTGTCACCTGTGCTGTGTGTTTTCACTGGCAGTGAAGTGACCTTGTCACCTGTGCTGTGTGTTTTCGCTTGCAGTGAAGTGACCTTGTCACCTGTGCTGTGTGTTTTCGCTGGCAGTGAAGTGACCCTGTCACCTGTGCTGTGTTTTCACTGGCAGTGAAGTGACCTTGTCACCTGTGCTGTGTGTTTTCACTGCCGGTGAGGTGACCTTGTCACCTGTGCTGTGTGTTTTCACTGGCAATGAAGTGACCTTGTCACCTGTTCTGTGTGTTTTCGCTGCCGGTGAGGTGACCTTGTCACCTGTGCTGTGTGTTTTCACTGGCAGTGAAGTGACCTTGTCATCTGTGCTGTGTGTTTTTGCTGGCAGCGAAGTGACCTTGTCACCTGTGCTGTGTTTTCGCTGGCAGTGAAGTGACCTTGTCATCTGTGCTGTGTGTTTTCAGTGGCAGTGAAGTGACCTTGTCACCTGTGCTGTGTGTTTTTAGTGGGTGAGTGGTGCATCAAGACCCACCGGACGCTGCAGTTGGGACGAAGTCCAGTGACATGCCAGCTGGTGGTGGAGGACAACCTGTGGGTTGCTTGCGGCCATCGCGTCCACATAGTGGAGATTGACAGTCTCAAAATGCTGGTTAGTTAGGACAGTGTTTTGTGAGTCACAGTCAGAGGGCGTGGTGCCAGGTCACTCGGGACGGTGCCTTGTGGGTCAGAATCACAGTAAAATCATCTCTGTCTCTGTCTCTCAGTAGTTTAGCAAGGACTAGTAGTTAGACGTGTTTTTAGCTGAACTTAAACTACAATCCTTGTAAAATAAAGTTTTCACGTTCAAGTTCTCTCTCTCTGTCTCTCTCTCTCTGTCTCTCTCTCTCTCTCTCTCTCTCTGTGAGAGAAATATATCTGGAGTTGCCTGGCTCATATCCATGCTTTCTTTTTTTCTTCTTCTTCTCTCTCTGTATGGGATGGCTGCAGTGATGTACATATAAAAAAACTTAAAGCTGTACACAAACGTGCAGTCAAAGTTCTTTGTGCTGCTTCGCCAATGCTTACTGGACGAGGGCACATTTCATATGGTCCATTACCTTTAAAAGAGCATCTTCAGTGTAATAAATGTATCTTAGTGCATAAAGTTATCCATAACAAATCACCCCAATATCTGAGACAGCTTGTCTGCACTGGAGCGCGCAACAACCATAGTTCACGGAACAGCATTCTTATTTTGCCCAAAACAAGAATTGACATTTATAAGATGAGTTTTGCTTATTCTGGATCCTTTTGTTGGAATGCGCTACCTAGAAGTCTTAAAATAGCATGCTCAGTGAGCACATTCAAATCTAAAGCTCTTCAATATTTTCGTACTGAATGTAACATATAAGTTTTCAGTCTTGAACTGTACAGTATTTAGTTTCCTAATGTTTGATACACCTGGCATTTTATGTGTTTATGTATAAGTGTGTGCGCATGCCCAGGTGTGTGCGTGCAATTAGGTTTAAAATATATGGATATATTTTCCTTGGATGGTGAGGTACATTTCTTGTCTTGATTGTATACCAGCTCTGTGCTAAGTATACAAAATATTAATTTAAATGTTTTAATCCTTTTATCTTTCCAATTTCTGTTCATAGTATTAGCGGTAGTATATTGTTATCATCGCAGTACTATTAGAATATTCATTGCCACATCATTGCCGTGTATGTGGAGGAGGGGTGTGTGTGCACGCGTGTGTGTGTAATATGTGCATACATGTCTGTGTATATACATGAACGTGTGTATATGTATATATTCCTTCTATATCTTTTACTTATTAATTTGCTTATATTTTTGTTGTATTTGTTGCGTGTGTGTTTTGTTGTTGTTGTTTTTTGTTTGTTGTTGTTGTTTTTTGTTTAATTTTATGCACTAATTTAGTATCCATTTCTTTTTCCTTGTTGATGTTGTCGTTTTTCTTAAGCTTAATTTTATCCCTCCCCTACTCCTGCTCTCTCTGTAAATTACCCAGTTTTTGTGTGTGTTTTTTAGTTTTTCTTTTAGTTTTTTGTTGTTGTTTTGTGTGTGTGTGTGTGTGTGTGTGTGTGTGTGTGTTTGTGTGTTTGACTGTGTTTTAGACTTTTTTGCTCCAGTTGTTTTTCACTGCTATTTTTTTCATTTCCGTTGCAATCGCTGTCTGGTTTTATATGTGTTGTTATTATTATTATTTTATTAATTATTGTTTTTATTTTTACTGATGCTGTATTTGTCTATAGCCTTCTGTAATAATACTTAACTGTGAATGTCTTGGTTATTAGCAGTACTGTAGCAACGGCAGATATGTGAGTCGGCCTTTGTGCTAATATCTTCACCGTTGAGAAATAAAGTTCAAACAATCAATCTCTCCATGAAGAAAGAACCACTGGTGGAGGTGTCGGCTGCTTGTGTTGGTGTGCAGGCAGTCCACGCCCTGTCTGGCAACCACGAGACGGCCATTCTGCAGATGGTGCGCAGCGGTGTGGGGGTGTGGGTGGCCTTCCACTGCAGTGCGTCTGTGCGCCTCTTCCATGTGGAAACCATGGACAACCTGCAGGAGATGAGTGTGGCCAACACCGTCAACAAAGTGCTTGCAGGTGCGCTGTGTATGGGAAGCACAGGTTGATGGGGGGGGGGGGGGGGGGGGGGGTCTAGGCTAAGTCAGACAGAGGTTGTGGGGGTGGGGGTGGGGTGGGGGGGGTGATGGTCTTGGCTAGATGTGGGTCATGTGTGTGTGTGATTGTGGGGGACAGGTGGGGCCAGCAACAAAGTGCTTACAGGTGCATTGTGTATAAACAGCACAGATTGAGGGGAGGGGGGGGGGTGTCTGTTAGATGTGGGTCATGTGTGTGTTTTTGCCAGATGTGGGAAATGTTTGTGTTTCATTCTGGGAGATGAGTGTGGCCAACACTGTCAACAAAGTGCTTGCAGGTGTGCTGTGTACAGACAGCACAGCAGCAGAGTAGGGGGGATGTACAGCCTATAATGGGGGGGGGGGGTACAGCCTATAATGAGGGGGGGGGGTAGAGTAGGGGGGTAGACCTATAATGCAGGGTGTGTGTGTGTGGGGGGGGCAGGGGTAGGGGGGTGTACAGCCTTAATGTGGGGGAGGGGCAGAGTGGGGGGGGGAGTGTACAGCCTATAATGGGGGGGGGGGAGTGGGGGGGGTCAGCCTATAATGCGGGGGGGGGGGGGGGATGTACAGCCTATAATGCAGGGGGGGGCAGAATGGGGGGATGTACAGCCTATAATGCGGGGGGGGGGGGATGTACAGCCTATAATGGGGGGGGGGAGGGGGGGGGGTTACAGCCTATAATCGGGGGGGGGGGGTGTACAGCTATAATGCGGGGGGGGGGGGGGGGGGGGATGTACAGCCTATAATGCGGGGGGGGGGGGGTGTACAGCCATAAGTGCAGGGGGAAGGGGGGGGGCAGAGTGGGGGATGTACAGCCTATTAATGCAGGGGGGGGGGGGGGCAGAGTGGGGGAATGTACAGCTATAAGTGGGGGGGGGGGGATGTACAGCCTATAATGCGGGGGTGGGTGGGCAGAGTGGGGGATGTACAGCCTTTAATGGTGGGGGGGGGAGGGGCAGAGTGGGGGGGATGTACAGCCTTTAATGCATGGGGGAGGGGGGCAGAGTGGGGGGGGAGTGTACAGCCTATAATGAGGGGGGGGGGGGGGGCAGAGTAGGGGGATGTACAGCCTATAATGGGGGGGGGGGGGGGGGGATTAAAATTGTGGTTCAGTTCCTGAATGCACAGGTTCCCAGATTAACTGTGGGTATTAGAGTTTTGAATTTCTGAACTATGGAACTATGTCTGAATGCCAAGATTTCTAGATTTTTGCCATGAAGTGTCCTCCATATACCAGCAAGTGTATAGTTATTCAGAAGATCTGACTTGTTTTGAGGGTCACAAGCTGGGTGAAGAAGATGGGGAAATTGCTATTCTACGTTGTCACTTCTCTTCTTCGTCCATTATACACTCAAAGTCTGCAGGTAGACAACCAATTCTAGTGTTTAGAGGGCTTGGTCAAAAAAGAGAGAGATAAGATAAGATAAGATAATACTTTATTACACAGGGATAAAGATTTAAGCACGTGTCGGCTTTTTTACAAATCTGTCCCTGATGACAAACACAGCAACACTCAATACATCAAACAAGAATTCATTAAATACGCTAGAGAAAAAACGACTTAAAAACAAAACAAAACTAATTTCTGTCTAAAACATCACATCATACGAACAGAGCAATAATAAGGCAAAGTAAGACCAATTAAAAACAATTTTTTAGGAGAGAGAGAGAGAGAGAGAGAGAGAGAAAAAAAAAGAAACAAAGAAACTGGATTAAACTGTATTTACTCTTTGACGGTGGGTCAGTGGAGAGCATGCCATGTTTGAGGGGAAAGAGAAACTGTTGTTGCAGAGAAGTCTGGCTCAGCGGAGACCAGTGACTGCATGGTGACCTGCCTTGCAGCCAGCACAGGCCTGCTCTGGATCGGAACCAACGTGGGTTTGATCCTCACCTTGCCCCTGCCGCGACTCAGCGATGGCGTCCCGCTCTACCGCGGTCGACCCTCTGTTGCCTACCATGCCCACCGTGGCCCTGTCAGGTACAGATAACTCTCTATGGCTACACTCCTTCTTCCTCTCCTGGTTGGAGGAGTTGTTATTAGTTTGGGTCGTGTTGCTCTGCTTGTGCGTGTGTCATTGCTGCCTTTCCGTGCCACCAGCTAACCATAGTTGTCAAAAGGTGGACATACAGTTCTTTTATAAAACAAATGTTGGCAACATCTTAGCAGGTGATATTATTATTAACTCAAATACAAGACTGGTACTTTTGAGACTGCACAAGCGTTGACTTGGAACAACAACATAAAAAGTGTTGACTTAGAACAACAACATAAAAAGCGTTGACTTAGAACAAGAACATAAAAAGCGTTGACTTAGAACAACAACATAAAGACTTAGAACAACAACATAAAAAGCGTTGACTTAGAACAACATAAAAAGCGTTGACTTAGAACAACATAAAAAGCGTTGACTTAGAACAACAACATAAAAAGCATTGACTTAGAACAACAACATAAAAAGTGTTGACTTAGAACAACAACATAAAAAGTCCCTTCACCTCCACTGGGAGTTAAACCCACGGTAGCTGCTTTTACTGGATTGCCAGTGCACTGTGGTAAACACTGAGGTACAGCCCACACCTTTAGGATTTGCAGCTGATTTCCTGGGATTTTTGCATTGCCTTCCATGGGTGTGTTAAGGTAGCCATCATACTGCTGAACATGAACAGACTTTATGCCAAGGCAGGTGTTTTTCCACCCCTGGGACCTTTAGTGTGTATATGGTACACAGACTTTGTGTACTGAGGGAATATGTGTATAGACATTCAAGGAAGGTTTCAGGGAATATATATATATTAACTGTTTTGCTCTTTGGATGGATAAGCCCCCTAAATTTCTGGGCCAGTTTTTCTTCTTCTGGGAATCTGTAATCTGATCCCAAAGACTGTTCGACGAGAGAAAGTTGGCCTGCTAAAATCCTGGTCGCCAAATCAGCCAGAGGGGATTTGTTTTCTGTATGATTTTGGCTGAAAACTATTTCTGCCTGATTGCATTCTTTTGGCTAGCAAATAAAATATTTCAGTTATGCTCCGTGCAGTCACCTGCATGCACACACACACACACACACACACACACACACACACACACACACACATACACATGTACACACCCCGTTTTTTTGTCACTCTCTCTCTCTCTCAAGGTCACTTCATTGCCACTGAAAACTCTCTCTCTTTGACTAAACCTAAACTACAGTCCTTCTAAAACGAAGTTTTTGAGTTTGAGTATGAGTTCTCTCTCTGTCCGTCCCTCTCTCTCTTTTTATGACTGTCTCTGCCCCCTCCCCTCCCCTGCCATCCTTTGTGACTAAATTCTCTCCCCCTCCCCCCCCCCCCCCCCCCCCCCCCCCCCCCCCCCCCCCCATCCCCATGTCAGATCATATCCTAAAAAAAACCGGTGGCATTGTGAAGGAAAATCTGCTGTGCATGAAGAGTAGACTTTAGCAGAAGGCCAGCAGCAGCAGACTTCCATTGATGATGACTGGTGCAGTGATCAAAGCTGTGTGTTCTGAACGTTTCAGGTTCATCATACCGGTGTACTGCGCGGGCTGCATCGTGGAGCTACACAAGAACAGCACCCTTCGCACCAGCCTGCGTGCCCGGCCCAGCCTCAGAAATCGCAAGCGAGAGTTCATTGAAACGGAGGGGCTGGCAGAAGACAAGCTGCTCTCGTCCGGCACGGAACTGGAGATGAGCCAGTCATGGCACGCGCACGCAGGCAAGGAGGCGGACGTGGAATCCACGGAGTACATGGATGTTCTGCCGCCCAAACTTTCAGAGGTCCCTGAGCAAATGAAGGACTCCTTGATGAAATCGCAGGCTGGGAGAAAATTCTTGAGCCTGAAGCATTTCGGGCACAATCGCAGCTCTAGCCTGAAAGTTCGCCGAAAAGTGGCCGGTCCTGCGCGTCACAACGCAAGCCGTGTGCTGTCATTCCGCAGTGAGCTGGCCAACCGGATCAAACGAACGTCGATGGGTCGGTTCCAGGCTCAGTCCATGTTAGACTTGAGATCGGACGATTCTCTGGAGGTGGAGATGCTGTACAAAAACCTCCTGGGTGCGGGTGACATCAGCGAAGAGGAGGATAACAGCGTCGCTGAAACACTTGATGACCTCAGCATCCGATCAGACACCTTGATGATGTCTGCTTCGGAGGACTCAAGCAACAGCTACAGCATGCAGACGGCTGAAGGCAAAGTGGTTGAGCCGCTGGACCTGTCCCAGTTGAGTGTGGGCCGTGCAAAAGCCCCTGTCTTGCCTTCCAACTCCTCCGGCTCTGCTGCCTCGGAAGCGAGCGTGGAGGACGGCGCCAAAGGAGGGGCTCAGGTGGATGCCGTTGAGTCAGCTCCACCGAGGTCAAAGGAACTTACTGACATGTCCACCACACCCCCGTCTCCCCGCATTGCTGCCATTCGGGCCCGCACCATGTGGAAAACATCGACCAACAATGCTGTGATGGTGCTGAGTGGAGGAGACGGCTACTGGGACATGCACAGCGGGGGCAACTTCTCCAAGAATGAGGATGCCTCTCTTCTGTTCTGGATCTACAAGTTTTAATGTTCCCTCGCAACAAGGAGACTGCTTTCCAGTCTTCCAAAATCTGTGGCTGGTGAGAATGCTTGGCACCTCTTCTGAGGCTGTGTTTTGTCCCTCCAAAAGCAAAAACACTTTGCACTACTTCTGTTTCAGTAGCCTGGAAGACTGCTTCGCATCTCAGTGGTCCATGCACCTTTTTTTTCCACAGAGAATGAATCTGTGTGCTTTGTCCCTCCAAGAATGAGAATGTTTTGTGCCTTTTCCAAATCTGTGAGTCTTTTCCCTCCAAGAATAAGAATGCTTTCACTTTGTTTTCAAATCTACAAGTTTCATTCTTCAGAGATGATTTTTTTTAAAGTGTCTTTTTTGAAGGATCCCCCCCCCCCCCAGCCGTTGCTAACTTATTATTACTGGATGGAGCACATGATTCTTGGATATGATGTAGTGCATGCACAACCTAGTTTTGTTGTCAAATGGCTGCCAGGATTGCTATGGCAGCAAGGTTCATCAAGTCAGATACCTGAAAACTGGTAACAATGGTCATTGTGGTGGTGGCGTTTTTTCCTCTGCAGCTATGCACAGACGAGTGTTGACCAGGCAAAGATTAAAGTGTTCAGTTCGTGCATAGTGTCAAGGACCAGTTTACACGAGTGTTGACCAGGCGAAGATTAAAGTGTTGAGTTAGTGCATAGTGTCAAGGACCAGTTTACACGAGTGTTGACCAGGCAAAGATTAAAGTGTTCAGTTCGTGCATAGTGTCAAGGACCAGTTTACACGAGTGTTGACCAGGCAAAGATTAAAGTGTTCAGTTAGTGCATAGTGTCAAGGACCAGTTTACACGAGTGTTGACCAGGCAAAGATTAAAGTGTTGTTTGCAAAAGTGTCAAGGACCAGGGTTTTCACGAGTGTTGACCAGGCGAAGATTAAAGTGTGGATTAGTGCATAGTGTCAAGGACCAGTTTACACGAGTGTTGACCAGGCGAAGATTAAAGTGTTGAGTTAGTGCATAGTGTCAAGGACCAGTTTACACGAGTGTTGACCAGGTGAAGATTAAAGTGTTGAGTTAGTGCATAGTGTCAAGGACCAGTTTACACGAGTGTTGACCAGGCGAAGATTAAAGTGTTGAGTTAGTGCATAGTGTCAAGGACCAGTTTACACGAGTGTTGACCAGGCGATGATTAAAGTGTTGAGTTAGTGCATAGTGTCAAGGACCAGTTTACACTAGTGTTGACCAGGTGAAGATTAAAGTGTTGAGTTAGTGCATAGTGTCAAGGACCGGTTTACATGAGTGTTGACCAGGCGAAGATTAAAGTGTTGAGTTAGTGCATAGTGTCAAGGACCAGTTTACATGGGTGTGTTCAACTAGTGTGCTGTGTGAGGTAAAGTTTAAACCAGTGTTGAAAAGATGAAGATTAAATTAGTGTTCAGAAGATTAAATTAGGGTTCAGAAGATCAAATTAGGGTTCAACCAGTACAAATTAGTGTCAGCCATCAGTTTAAACAGGCATTATATGTCATAATTGTTAACATTTATTTTTTTAATGTATTAGTGAACCATGAAATGTATTATTTACCAACCTTATGCCGTGTAACTGTAAGCCACTTCAGCATATTTTGGACAAATTTTGCTGTACATAAATGTAATACCCCATGTAATCCCATGTTGGTCTTTTTTTAATTTTAATTTAACTTATTTTAAGACACATTTTCTTTCCAAAAGAGGTAATTTTGACGTTTCCAGGTGCTTTGGCATAAAAGGGTCCATTCCATTGTCTGCCGTGCATGTACAGGCTTCTTAGTTTCATGTTGTGTGTTGTGTGGGGTGAGGGTGCGTGTTGTGTGGGATGAGGGTGTGTGTTGTGTGGGGTGAGGGTGTGTGTTGTGTGGGGTGAGGGTGCGTGTTGTGTGGGATGAGGGTGCGTGTTGTGTGGGGTGAGGGTGTGTGTTGTGTGGGGTGAGGGTGCGTGTTGTGTGGGATGAGGGTGTGTGTTGTGTGGGGTGAGGGTGCATGTTGTGTGGGATGAGGGTGTGTGTTGTGTGGGGTGAGGGTGCTGTTGTGTGGGATGAGGGTGTGTGTTGTGTGGGGTGAGGGTGCATGTTGTGTGGGATGAGGGTGTGTGTTGTGTGGGGTGAGGGTGCATGTTGTGGGGTGAGGGTGGTTGTTGGTGGGTGTGGGGTGAATGTTGTGTGAGTGAGGGTGCGTGTTGTGTGGGTGAGGTGTGTGTTTGTGGGGTGAGGAGTGGTGTTGTGTGGGGTGAGGGTGGTGTTGTGGGTGAGGTGTGTGTTGTGTGGGTGAGGGTGCATGTGGTGGGGTGCAGTGTGTGGTGTTGTGTGGGGTGAGGGTGCGTGTGTGTGGGTGAGTGTGGGGTGGGGTGCGTGTGGTGTGGGGTGAGGGTGCGGTGTGTGGGTGAGGGTGCTGTGGTGTGGGGTGATGGTGTGTGGGTGAGGGTGCGTGTGGTGTGGGATGAGGGTGCGTGTGGTGTGGGGTGATGGTGTGTGGGGTGAGGGTGCATGTTGTGTGGGGTGAGGGTGCACCACTGTTGCCTGTTGTACAGTAGTTCTACTCTTTTTGTGTGGTGCAGTTTTGTGCAAAAACAAGTGCAATTTACTTTCCATATTCCAGTGACTGATTGCATGAGACCTGCTTTTTGGAGTTTGTGTTTTTTATGTGTACATTGTATAGGAGTGTTCTACATAATTATGTGCATTGTGTAGGAGTGTTTTACATGTGTACATTGTACAGGAGTGTTCTGCATATGTGCATTGTAATTTGTATAGGAGTGTTCTACATAATATGTGTATTGGATAGGAGTTTTTTACATGTGTACATTGGACAGTGTTTTACATGCAGACTTTTAGGAATGGTTTCATATGTGTACATTGGACAGTGTTTTACATTCAAACTTTTAGGAATGGTTTCATGTGTGTACATTGGACAGTGTTTTACATTCAAACTTTTAGGAATGGTTTCATGTGTGTACATTTTTTGGAGTGTTTCCAGTTTGTGGCCGGCTTTGCTGTAAAATGAAAGAAAAGTGCCAGTGGTCATGTACAAAGCAAAGAGTCAAAACAAATCAAAGGCTGCCTTTCCGCACTCAAGCATGATTTATAAATGAGCAATGTGAGTGCAGTATGCAAACATTTTGATTTTTGTTTTCTTGTCTGCTTTACAAACTGAAATTCGTTCATTTATGAATTAGAGAATGTTGTGTTGAGGCCAAAGTGCTGTAGTTTTATCAAGGGAAACTTTGTTCTTGCCATATGTTTTTTACACATCCCCTCCCCCCATATATATGTGAAAAGAGTTTAGAAATATGTATTTGCTTATGACCTGAGTTTGACTGTCCTGAGGTGACCCTGTGTGGTTGACAGGACATTAAAATCCAATTACTAACTAACCCCCCCCCCCCCCCCCCCACCCACCCACTCCATTCTGTGTATTCTTTAGTGCACGCAAGATATTTATTCTTGCTCTGTAAAAAGTGTGATTTGTATTCAGTTTTGTTCTTTTCTGTTTTTTCTTCTGCATTTGTTAATTTTTTGAGGATTTTTGGTTTTGTTGCCAGTCTTTCTTTAATCGGGTCTTTTTTTCTTTTTTTTCTTTAGAGGTTGACTTTAGAGTATAAAACAAAAGGTTAGTTCTGCTGTGTGCAAACATGATTATATTCTGTCTGTAGCACAACTGAAACTATGATTTTTATCAACCTTAGAACAAACTTTGTGATGTCGAATTTTGAGGTTCAGCCGGTTACGATTGTCATTGCCTGTGTTCACACATTACCAATGAGTGAGTGGAACTCTATTCACACTTGTTATTAGATCATTCCAGTTGCACAGACAAACAGGTGAAATATTAGTGACTTACTTCAGACAATATCTGTATGTGCAGTGTTGGTACCATATCCAAATCTGTACATTTAGGATGCTTTCAGAGCTTTGTTTACCTGCCTAGAAATGTTGATGTAACATGCTGCAGCATGTTAGGAACTATGTTCTATCTATTTGTGTGCCATCATTTAACTCACCTGGTTTGACTGGATAAACTGAAAGGAAGCACAAGAACAGACTTTTGTTCTGCCCTGAAAGTTCATATATATATATATATATATATATATACTGTTGCTGTGAAGTGCACCTTGAAGTTCATGGATATATATATAGAGAGATATAGATAGAGATATAGAGATAGAGATATACTGTTGCTGTGAAGTACACCCTGCGGCATGGAGTGGGCAGTGTGAAACTGATGCAGTAAAACTCTTAAGGCTACCCTGAGTGTTCAGCGAAGGTGGTTATGGAACACAGAGGCTGATTTGCACGGACATAAACAGGGAAAGGTCTGACAGACAAAACAGGGTCTTCAGAACAGGACCTTCTGACAAAGGGTTTGTTCCACTGTACAGGTATTTGTAGGTTTTTGTACATAGCTGTAATCACAGAAACTTGAAGGCGTGTGCATATTACAATTCGCTCAAGGGATTACTTACTCATCTGATCTCTGCTTACACAGTCTTGCCACATTGGTTGACTTGGCCTCCTCTCTCCCTTTCCCCGTTTTGTATCTGCTGCCTCCACTCCCGTGGATTTTGCTCACGACGCGTGTATGCAAGGGAACCTGATTTGTTTGAAACTGTCTCATGCTTTGTGTTACAGTTAGCTCTACTGTAAGTTTATGGTGATTTTTCGTCTTTTTTATAAAGTTATTTTTATTTTTAAAGTGAACGCTTCCTCCAAGCTTTAGTCATTGTGGGTCCTGCTTTAGAGGTGCTGTTGTAGTGGCCAGTGTCATGGAATGGACACCTCTCTAGGCAGGTGTTGTAAGTTTATAAGCCCAGTGTCATGGCATGGACACCTCTCTAGGCAGGTGTTGTAAGTTTATAAGCCCAGTGTCATGGAATGGACACCTCTCTAGGCAGGTGTTGTAAGTTTATAAGCCCAGTGTCATGGCATGGACACCTCTCTAGGCAGGTGTTGTAAGTTTATAAGCCCAGTGTCATGGCATGGACACCTCTCTAGGCAGGTGTTGTAAGTTTATAAGCCCAGTGTCATGGCATGGACACCTCTCTAGGCAGGTGTTGTAATTTTAAGTTTTAAGGGGTGCAGCCCATAAAAAAAACCCTCTCTAGCATTTTTTTATCCCCATTCTCTACACCCCTTACTGTTAACAAGTTTATCCAGCCCCATCTGTCAGTAGCCCCACCCCACTTTAAAAGCTTTATTACCCATCTCCTTGTGCATGCTCACCCCCACCCCCCCCCCCTCTTAACAGCATGCTTTATCCCACCACCCTCCCGCTGTATCAATCCCCCCACCCTAACTTCACGCTCCTTCTTACAAGCCCCCCCCCCCCCCCCCCCATCACTGCTCACTGCTGTATCAATGCCCCCTGCTTCAACAAGCTTATCCCCCCACCCTTGTCATGCCCCCCCCACCCCCACCACCCCCCTGCTTCAACACAGCTTTATTCCCCCCCACCCCTTTCTGTGATCATCCCCCCCCAGTCACCCCCGCTTCATCACTTTATCCCCCCCTCCCTCTCCCTCCCACCTGTTCATCCCCCCTCGCCTTCACACAGCTTTATCCCCCCCCCCCCCCCACTTCAACACAGTTATCCCCCCTACCGTGTATCAGTGCCCCCCCCCCCCATGCTTCAACACAGCTTATTCCCCCTCCCATGTATCTAGTGCCCCCCCCCACCACCCATGCTTCAACACAGCTCCCCCCCCCCCCCCCCCCCATTTCACACAGCTTTATCCCCCCCCCCCTTCCATGTATCAGTCGCCCCCCCCCCCCCCCCTGCTTCACACAGCTTTATTCCCCCCCCCCCCCTGCTTCAGCCCGCTTTATTCCCCCCCCCCCCCCCCCCCTGCTTCAGCCAGCTTTATTCCCCCCCCCCCCTCCCATGTATCAGTGCCCCCCCCCCCCCTGCTTCAACACAGTTTTACCCCCCCCCCCCTTCAACACAGCTACCCCTCCCCAGTACATGCCTCCCGCCCTGTCCGCCTCCCCCCCCCCCCCCACTTCAGCACAGCTTTATTCCCCCCCTCCAATGTATTAGTGCCCCCCCCCCCCCCCCCCACTTCAACACAGCTTTATGACAATAGTAATAGATGCATTTCTGATGTACCAAATCCCTCTGTGACGATGTACTAGTGAAGCTCAAAGTGCTATGCATGAAACATTGCAACAATACACAACCTAATTTAATAATGCATTATATGTCTCACTCTATCCGTCCCTCTCCACCTGCACACACACACACACACACACACACACACACACACACACACACACATGTGCACACTCTCACACACACACACACAATGTACACACACACTCTCTCTCTCTCTCTCTCTCACACACACACACACACACACACACACACACAATGCACACACGTACACATACACACACACACATACACACATACACTCTTTCTCTCTCACACACAATGCATACACACACACACGCACACACTCTTTCTCTCTCACACACAGTGTACACACTTGCACACACATACAAATACAATTCAGCAACCACTCACTTGCCTCTCTCTCATAGACATCTGTTGTTTTGCTCCTCCACCCCTCACACACACACACACACACACACATACACAGAACAAGTTTAAGGAGGTGACTGTTGGCACTGAAGACCTGTTTTCTGAGTTTCTGTCAGTCTGTGCCCTGATTTTTGAGTTTCTGTCAATCTGTGCCCTGATTTCTGAGTTTCTGTCAGTCTGTGCCCTGATTTTTGAGTTTCTGTCAATCTGTGCCCTGATTTCTGAGTTTCTGTCAGTCTGTGCCCTGATTTCTGAGTTTCTGTCAGTCTGTGCCCTGATTTCTGAGTTTGTCAATCTGTGCCCTGATTTCTGAGTTTGTCAATCTGTGCCCTGTTTTCTGAGTTTGTCAATCTGTGCCCTGTTTTCTGAGTTTCTGTCAATCTGTGCCCTGATTTCTGAGTTTCTGTCAATCTGTGCCCTGATTTCTGAGTTTCTGTCAGTCTGTGCCCTGATTTTTGAGTTTCTGTCAATCTGTGCAGTGAAACAGACTTTGGCCATATAAGAGCTTGAGATTAATTAAATATACAAAGTATTAGTCACACAGACCACACTGTGGTGACTCTGAGATTGAGTGACTTGCTCACCAGAAGTTGTTTTTTCTTTGTCACTGGTTTCTTTGTGTGTACTCAGTAGTCGGTCGGCATTTTGAAGACTGGCTTCCCGTTCAGGTTTTTGTTTACTTGCCAGTTCACTGTGGTTTTCAAATCACATTAAACCTAAGTCATACGATATTAAAGTTAAAAATCCATTTATTCTGTAACTTTTGCACGTTTGTTGGCATTTCCAAACACGGCTGTGATTTCTGAGGTGCAGAAATATTGTTCGCAAGTATTGCGCTGTGTCAGTGCTGCTTGTTGCTTTGTGTATACATACTTGGTGCACATTGTGTTGTGTTTGTTACCTTTTGCAAGCTTAAGACAGGGTTGGGGTATTGATTCCTTTCTCCCTCCCTGAAAGCGGTGCTGTTTTGCTGCTTGTAGTGTGGGGCGATTGTCCTTGTGCGAGTTTGTGGTTACTGGGTTGGTTGGAGTTAGTTTTCAGCAGTGTGTATGGGGGTGTGCCTTATTTATTTATGTTTGTTTCGTTTATCTGGGAAAAAGAAGCATAGAAAGAAAGAGGAAGCACCTGGCAGTCTTCCATGCAAGGACAAGAAGGCCATGGCCAATCAGATGACTGTATCAGAACTGTTTCCGAGGCAACGCTGGGGAAGCTTCTTTGACACAGGGGTTGAGCACATGTGGGAATTCCTCACTACATAGATATCATATTCAGCCAAATGAACCGGGGAGGGTGTAGATGAGCTTAAAATGTATTATATTTATGTATACAAGATGTGTATATAATATGTATGCCTATATAGATATGTGTATGCAATCTGGTCCTCGTAATATTTGCATGGACATTAGGCTTGTCCTGTATGCAAGTGTACAGATGTGTTTTTTCTGAGGTCATCCATTCCACCACCTGTATATTCGTTTTTGAATGAAAATGTTTGACACAGGTAAAAAAGCACATGAGCATATGGTAATGTCAACAACAACAACAAAATCTTTTTTTAATCCTGTTGCCTTGTTCTGTCCAGTTAAGAAGTTTTTTTATATAAAAAAGTATCTAGATATTGTGATGTTAATATGACTGGCTCTGGCAAACCTTGGAGTTCTCAAGTGCTGCCTTTGTGTGTAGCATCTTTCAGACTTTACATAAGATATTTTCCTCCATTGAACTTCAACCTTTTGTATCAGTTCCAGTAATGGTGACCTTTTAAGGTCAGTGATGCCAGAAAAGCCATGTCATGTCACTAGATATTTGCGACATGCTGTCCAAATAGCTAGTCTCAAAACTCAGTTTGAAGATTCCATATAAAATCAGCAGGACACTTTAAAACAAAATCCATGATTTTAGGTATTTAGCTTCCACTTTGGCTTGGGCTGTGTCGCAACACATTGACACCAGCAAGAACACCAAGGCTTGGGCTGTGTCACAACACATTGACACCAGCAAGAACACGAAGGCTTGGGCTGTGTCACAACACACTGACACCAGCAAGAACGCCAAGGCCTGGGCTGTGTCACAACACATTGACACCAGCAAGAACACCAAGGCTTGGGCTGTGTCGCAACACATTGACACCAGCAAGAACACCAAGGCTTGGGCTGTGTCCCAACACACTGACACCAGCAAGAACGCCAAGGCTTGGGCTGCGTCGCAACACACTGACACCAGCAAGAACGCCAAGGCCTGGGCTGTGTCGCAACACACTGACACCAGCAAGAACACCAAGGCCTGGGCTGCGTCGCAACTCACTGACACAGCAAGAACGCCAAGGCTACATTACAATGCGATGTGCGGCTTAGTTATGTGGGGACTACCATCATCTGTGATTAGCTCCTTGCCTCACAGCAACATGTCTAGAGTGGAGATACATTCTCTGAATATGGTGTGTGGCTGCCCATGTAATAATAATAATAATAATAATAATAATAATAATGTACATTTATCATGCGCTCATCAACGCCCTGAGCACTCACATGATACATATTAACCTAAATATGATATTCTATACACATGTAGAGCATAGTCCTTACCAGTTCAGAGAGGTAAGCAGGACCAGAACCATTTATAGCACTGAAACACATACAAGCGACTTTGTACTTAATATGGTGTGGTAATTAAAAACAGTCACGCAGGCAATCATCTCACTCTGGAATGCAGTTGTCAGTGTTCAGTTGCATATACTGGCTGACCTCCAGTGTTCAGCTGGCGAACTAAACAACAAGGTGTATATGTATATATATTTGTGAACAGTTCGTTCGGTCTTAGTCACGAATTAAACAACAAGGTGTATAGATATTTGTGAACAGTTAGTTCGGTCTTAGTCACGAATTAAACAACAAGGTGTATAGATATTTGTGAACGGTTCGGTCTTAGTCGTTGTTTTTGTATTCTTCGAGTTTTAGTCACCTGATATTTTAGAATCGTCGTGTGAACTGTGTTTTTACCCTCATTCAGTTGTTAAGAATAACCCCCCCCAGGAAGGCGTCAGCCGAACATTTGGGAACTTTTATGCCAACTTGTTGTTTTTCTTTGCTTTTTATCGTTTTATATATATATATATAGTTTGAACTGCTGTCTTGCATGTTTTGAAAAGGGTAGTTCCTTTGAGATAATTTTTGATTCAAATGTGTATTGCAGTAATTTCCATTGACTTGTATGTGTTCATACCCATTTGGATGAACTTGACCAAATATGAAAGTCTCAGCAGTTCTTTAAAGGGGATCCAAGCGGAAGACACAAGTTGGCCTAAAAAAACAAAGGAAAAGTGCAAATATATTTGTCTGCATGCCTCCTTTGGTTGTTGTATTAGTAGTTACACTATTTAAAACATGAAAGTGTTTTTTTGTGATACAATTTAAAAACACAACAGAAGTACTTTTTTGTGAGACAATTTAAAACACAAAAGAAGTACTTTTTTGTTACTGAATTTAAAACACAATAGAATTTTATTTTATTTTTGCTTTGAATTTGAGTTCCTCAGGGTGTAGCCCTGTTGGTTCACTGTTTACCAATGAAGAGCAGAAGAGGCTGGCTCCTGACGTATTTGATAGCGTTGCCACACGTGCTGACCTTGCCACACATGCTGACCTTGTTCGTCACATCGCTGAGACAGACTGCTGGGCACAGCACTCACAGTTATGTTTACATGTTTTAGATGCTGATTTGTTTTTTAGTTGCTGATTTTTAACAGACAGGGGTGAGAAACAGAGTGAAAAACTATTGTGTGTGTATTTATTTTATTCCATTACTACTGGTATTCCTACTGTGAAATCTGGTATCAATAAATTAGACGGAATGGTCAGTGATAGCCTGATACCATCATGTCCTAGCCTCGTGTGCTCTTTTAACCAGAGTAATATTGAAGGGACTATCTCTTCAAAACAAATTGTTTGATATTTACATATTTTATGATTTGTTTTATTTTTGTGCAGGGATTGGTTTCAGGCATTGACTTTAGAAAGGATTTATGTATGAGATGAGTTTTGAAATGTACATCAGCGTTTGATTGGCCTGAGGTGACCCTTTGCAGTCAACAGGATGCTAAAATCCAATTACTAACAATCCTACTGTGATGCTTCTTTGTATTGGTTCACCTTGAAAAAAATGTGTGTTGCACTTTTGACTGTGTCAGCTTGGATTTTTCTGTTCTTCTTACCTTTACTTCAGACACCTGTCACATGCAATAGTAAACACTTTTCTAATTAACTGATTTTTTTAAATTCTGTCTTGCGGTGTAAGCAAAGTTAAGAACTGGTTTACTGCTGCTTTAAGTCACTTCATTGTTTGCTGTGTTTGTCAGCGAGCAGTGAGGGAACTGGATAAGCTGTGCTTGAAAACTGAGTGTCAGATGCACACAGTTGTCCTTATACTGCTATAGTGCCTGCTGAACTTTGTTATTCCCGTTTGCTTTCATTCTGTCAGAAGTCCATTTGTTTGCAGTGTGCCATTTGTTTGCAGTGTGCAGTGTGCCATTTGTTTGCAGTGTGCAGTGTGCCAGGTACCACTCAATTGTTCTTTCATTCTAGACATGTTTACTGGTACTGATGTCAGAAGGGCAGAGGTACAGGTGCCAGTACCAGAGTGACACATACAGGTGCCACTGGCAGAGAGGTATAGAGAGAGGTACAGGTGTGAGTGGCAGAGGTACAGGTGTCAGTGGCAGAGAAGTGTCAGTGGCAAATAGGTACAGGTGTCAGTGGCAGAAAGCGGTACAGGTGTCAATGGCAGAGAGGCACAGGTGTCAGTGGCAGATGGGTACAGGTGTCAGGGGCAGAAAGGGGTACTAGTGTCAGGGGCAGAGAGTGGTACAGGTGTTGGGGTTTCAAAGTTTTGATGGATATATATTATGCTTCTGCACAAGATTTCTAGTGAGCTTAGCAGCTTTACATTTAACGAAAATTACAGTTTCACCTCTCTTTTTTGTTCTTTGCTTTTTTCAAACCATCTTTTAATTAATTAATTTTTTTAACTTCACATCTGACACCAGGAAGGCAGTAAGCTGAGACTGAAGTGCTGAGATCTCATGTCACTTGTCCCAAAGGAGCAGTTGGGCCTGTCGTGGAAGTTCTTCGCCTGTTGAAGTTTCACGCTGCCTTTTTTCACCTCCTGCAGACCTGCAAACAGTATTGACAACAGCGTCCAGGGGTGTTCCACCTGTTGTGCCCCTGTGGCCGTTGCCTTGATGGGTTCCAGGCAGCAGTTGGCGTCCTACGGTACCTGTGTGCAGGACCGTGTCCTGCCCATCTACACCTGTGTGCAGGACCGTGTCCTGCCCATCTACACCTGTGTGCAGGACCGTGTCCTGCCCATCTCCACCTGCTCCCATTGCCGGAGCTGAGCCGGTCATAATTATTGCTGCCCCTGTTTGTTCGTTGGAGACTTGTTCTTAGCATAGGATCTGTTAAGAGTGTTGGTGTCACTGACATTGATCTCAAGAAGGCCAAGGAGTCAGGCTGCAGTGGGAAGGCCCTCTGGCTTCAACTGCAGCGGTCAAGCTGCAGTCTGAATTAAGGCTCTCAGGCCTGGAAGGGCTGGAGTCTTGTTTGAAATTTGTCGCTGCAGTCTGAATTAAGGCTGTCTGGTTTGAGCTTCTGTGGCTGAGCTGCAGTCTGAATTGAGGTTCTCTGGCTTTCAGCTACGGTTGTCAGGCTACAGTGAATTAAGGTTCCCTGGCTTGAGCTACTCTGGCTTTCAGCCAGTGGTCAAGCTGTGGTCTGAATTTACTGAGGCTCTCTGGCTTTAGTTGTGGCAGTTGAACTAATCTAAAGGATATATGGCTTCAACTGCAATGGTCTGAATGTCAGTCTGAATTAAAGCTCTCTGGCTTTTAGCTGCAGTGGTTGAGTAACAGTCTGAATTAAGGCTCTCTGGCTTTTAGCTGTAGTGGTTGAGTGACAGAATTACGGCTCTCTGGCTTTTAGCTGCAGTGGTTGAGTAACAGTCTGAATTAAGGCTCTCTGGCTTTTAGATGTAGTGGTTGAGTGACAGAATTACGGCTCTCTGGCTTTTAACTGCAGTGGTTGAGTAACAGTCTGAATTAAGGCTCTCTGGCTTTTAGATGTAGTGGTTGAGTGACAGAATTATGGCTCTCTGGCTTTTAACTGCAGTGGTTGAGTAACAGTCTGAATTAAGGCTCTCTGGCTTTTAGATGTAGTGGTTGAGTGACAGAATTACGGCTCTCTGGCTTTTAACTGCAGTGGTTGAGTAACAGTCTGAATTAAGGCTCTCTGGCTTTTAGATGTAGTGGTTGAGTGACAGAATTATGGCTCTCTGGCTTTTAGCTGCAGTGGTTGAGTGACAGAATTGACCCCTTCACTGCCATGATGTCAGTCGAAAAACGACCAATAAAAGTGCAAAATTTCAAACCCTGAAACCCTGAACTGTATGTCTTCTTTTTCACACTGGCATGTGAAAGGATTTTCATTGAAACAGCACTGTCCCATTGAAATAGATGTTACAGGAGCAGAAAATATATACTGCTTTAAGGCTCGTCCATGCGTCTTACAGTCTGGAAATTTTACAGGCTGTGAGAGTGAAGGGGTTAAGGCTCTCTGGCTTCAGCTGCAATGGTTGAGCTCTCTGGCTTAAACTGCCGTGGTTGAGCTCTCTGGCTTTCAGTTGCTGTGGTTGAGCTCTCTGGCTTAAACTGCCGTGGTTGAGCTCTCTGGCTTTCAGTTGCTGTGGTTGAGCTCTCTGTCTTTCAGTTGCTGTGGTTGAGCTCTCTGGCTTTCAGTTGCTGTGGTTGAGCTCTCTGGCTTTTAGTTGCTGTGGTTGAGCTCTCTGGCTTTTAGTTGCTGTGGTTGAGCTCTCTGGCTTTCAGTTGCTGTGGTTGAGCTCTCTGGCTTTCTGTTGCTGTGGTTGAGCTCTCTGGCTTTTAGTTGCTGTGGTTGAGCTCTCTGGCTTTTAGTTGCTGTGGTTGAGCTCTCTGGCTTTCAGTTGCTGTGGTTGAGCTCTCTGGCTTTTAGTTGCTGTGGTTGAGCTCTCTGGCTTAAACTGCTGTGGTTGAGCTAAACAGTCAAGGCTGTGGTATGAAGCTTCTCTGCCTGAACTGTAATACAGGGATATTCTGTCATGGCAAAGGACAACACTTTGTTTTTGTTTCTGTGCCCCTCCCTGCCTTCAATGAGGATCCTGTGACATGTGTACAACGAGCAACCACTTTGTTGTGTATGGCCCTTCCACATGAAAGCTTATACCCCCCCCCACCAGCCCCTTTATATATATACTGTATTCATGAAAATGTTGACTTTTATGTACATCTGTTGCTGAGAATAACATTTAAAATTGCTGCTTTAATCAGTGCATATTGTCTATTTCATATCTATTCAGATTGTCGAAATAAATAATTTTACAGAGTTTGTTCTTGCGTGTGTGTGTGGTGCATGTGTTAATTCACCTTTTGTAGAATCGGGAAAACTTTTACTAAGTCACTTGAGGGAAAAACCATAAATGTACGGTTATTCATCGTCTATTTAAAACAGTTGCATTTTACATTTTGTGTGTTTTTATCTGCTAGATTTTCACACACACACACACACACACACACACACACACACACACACACACACACACACGAGAAGTCTGACTCAAGTTTTATTGCTGACAAGTCAATCTAGGAAACATTCAGATTATCAGATACATTCTTTTCAAATTGACTCGAATCATAGACACAATCCAACCAGATATTAAAGTTCTTGCATAAAGACTACAATGAGTTTGGATTAAAACGTAGTCAACTAAAGGTAGATTAAAACAAAAAGATAACTCTAAAAAGGATCACTGCATTGTCTGAATAAAATAAACCTCACTCTATACAAATCAACTCCAGAATTATCCATGGTATTCATGAGAAAGAAAGAATGGAATATGAATCAGTTGGTTTATGCAAATTTACATTGTTCATAAAGTATAACATTCCTCTGTTGTAAGTTAAAAGAATCCAAACTGCATTCTGGGTATTATTAGTTGAACTTTTTGTTTTTTCTTGACCAATTGTTTGGTATTCCTTGTCTGTTTTATATTCTGTTAAAACTGAAAACAAGTTAGAAAGTAACATTCTACTCTACAGAATGTAGCCTTGAATAAAATTTAAAAAAAATACCCATCTCTCTCTCTCTCTCACGCACACGCACACACAACACACACACACACACACACGCATGCACACACACACACATAACAATATGAATCAAAAATATTCAGCAAAATAAAAATTCTCGAGATATATATACTGTGAACAGATATGCATGCACACTCCAATACAAAAACAAATTTATAAATCAAGACAAGTCAGTTCAAAAACAAAAACAAAATGAAAAACAGCCGCTTCAGAACTACAACAGTGCGCACAAATTTCTCTTGCTTGTCAAAGGAAACATTTCTCTTTTGAAGTTTGTTTTTTGTCCCACCATCTGAGGGGATGTAGGTTTTGGTAAGCAAGGCACCCAAGAGACCCTGAACTTAAACTGCATTTGTTTCTCTTTTTTTCTTTTCAACTTCAAAACAAGTGACACTGAGGGTTCAAAAGGCCAGAAAATAAACGTACAAGAATGTGAGGATGAGAAATGGTTCAACTGTGGCACTCTCAAACTGCATTCATGTCTTCTACCTTTCCTTAAACCAGCCCAAGTTCAAAGGAGTGACTGCATGTTGCAAAATCAGAAAATGAATGTGGGACAAGATGATGAGGTTGAGAAATGATTCAACAGTGGTGCTGTCTGTGCTCTGGAACTTTCAGAATTGGAAATAATAAAGAAGACCCAAACGATGGCCACTTGCGTGTCAGACTGACTCGTGTATCTACATACATATTAAACTTTTCATGCAATAGTTACGTGGGGCCACTGCATTTCTCCTCCACCACCAGCCATTACTCTACACAGCTAAGTCTTGCTGTCTGTCCTCTGGTAGACATGGGTCCATGTGACATCTACACCATGCTCATTACTTTACCAGAAAAGGTAGTTCCGCAACTGAGCATTACTCGTAAAAATGCTGTATGCAATTTACAGATCCACGTCTACGTGTACACAATACAATACTATAAACTGAAACTGTACCCAAATTATTTCATCTGGCTTGTGCAAACAGCTGAAGGAAAACAATGCTATCAAGGCCACAGCTGTTACAATCCAACATAAATAAATAGAGATGCATATACTGTATATATAGTACAGGCGTAATGTACATCACGTTTTAAATACTTCACATCGCAGATATTTAACTGGTCTTGCCTGTTCAAACAGAAAGCATTCAAGTGAGATTCTGCACCACATATGGAGTGAACATTTCCACTTCTGGTCTTTTTTATTCCTTAGCAACTGGTTGGGGGGGGGGGGGGGGGGGGCGGCGGCGCAGCATATAATACACTGATGGTCAATATTTGTTTTCCTGGTGCATGCTGAAACAAGTGATGAATTGTTGGTCAGTATAAAGAGAATAGTCTACCTACTGCAACACCTGTATTGATAACTGTTTCTGACTTGCTTAGCCAGGAAAAATGTTGGTCGTTGCTTCACTTGTGTTTACAGAAACGACTTCCTGCAATGCAGCTTCAATTAATAAGCCACAGGAAGGGGCGTTGGGGGGGAGGGGGGGGGGGGGTCCTCACATGATTTTGTTTTAACAATGACATCCTCCATGTACACAGGCATCACATGACTGTGTGTGATCAGTGTGGACCAGTGCAGGCTGTGTCTGTAAGTGTGACTATGGGAGACAAGGAAGGGCTGGAGTCTTGTAGAAATGTGTCACTGACCACCGCTTTGAGGAATATCATCACGTCTGCTTGTACACAGCAAACAATGGCAAGCAATTTAGGACTAAAGTATGCACACTGGTAATACACATAGCATGCACATCTCTCTCTCTCTCTCACACACACACACACACACACACACACATACCCACATGCACACACTCACACACCACACGATGTATTTACAAAATGAGAGCTCAATGGACTGTGTTGAACAGCTTATAAAATATTGCCAGGGCAGAGACGGGTAGGTTAGGGTAAGAGTTAATGCAAGGCCACAAGCTCACACTATAGTAGTCACAGACAGGAGCGAGCCCTTCCAGCTTAAAAAAAAAACTCAACAGTCAACAGAATCTCCAAACAATGCACCCAGTTCCTTGGAAACATGCATCAACAGACAACCCAGGTATATGTGTGCACAGGCATAACAAGCTACAAGTTATTGCAGAGACACCATGTTCTAATCTTTAGCATCAGGGCCGGGTTTTGGCAACAAGACAACCGGACACGTACAACAGCCAGTGCACCAACGTTGAGGGTGGTGAAAATAAGCAGGAAAAGGACTGGATCTGCAAAATGGTTATTGGGGGCAGGAACAAAATATCACCAGAGCAAACAGGCATTTGCTGTGATGCAGGTAGACATGAAAAACTTCAATGACAAACTTGCCCACAAAACGCTGAAGCAGACGGTCTAAGCTGCGGGAGAAACACTGGGGACGAGGACGAAAACGCTTTCTCAGACAGCCAAGTGTAAACGCACCATCCCACTGCAGCCCAGACATTTTCACCAGTGCAAATGGCCCCAGTAATTTTAAATGGCCTTCTTACATTTCAGAACACCCGGTGACCTGACTGATGTTTACTCTGGCTGCTTTAGCTCTTATTTTCATCTTACCCACATGGTAAGGTGCATATTGTGTGTTTTAAATGAAAATCGGCATACTGTATGTCCGTGTCATAATAAACAAGTGTTCTTCTGAACCCTTTTAGGTGTGGATCTTGCCCGCATGGGTTTCAACAGCATATTTATCTGCCCCTCTGCTTCATCCACATCTTCACAGCAAAGCACAATTCGAAAGACAACGCTTCACATACACTGCTGTGACCCATTTAGGTTCAACAAATGCTGTACAAAAAGCAAGCCAACACTTTCAACTTCATCTGTGGGCATAGTAGACGCTCACTCGCGTGTGACATTATACTTTTACTTTGAAATTCTCCTGTCCCAGAGCTAAATCGGGGAAATGTTTCATTTCCTCCCCAATAACAATCAGCAAAACACATCTACAAACCAAATTCTTTTGCCATGACACAACAGTCCCAATAACCTTTTCATGAACAGATATCGCAGGGGGTCAGCAAAGACTCGGCATCAACAAGTAAACTTTTACGTTTCATTTAAAATAGCTAACAAATCCATCACAGATGCCATCAACACCAAGATTAACTGTGGTCAAGCAACGGATCGAGCTAACTTGGGAATTTAAAAGAATCAACCAGTCATGGAGGGAATTTTAAATGTATCTACAGCATTCAACAACACATGCAAACTTGAAATCGCACCAAAAAAAGAAAGAAGAAGAAGAAGAAGAAGAAGAGATGCGTTAGTACTGTTACACACAGAAGTTTTGTGTGGTAGTGTGCTTCAGTGACTGTGCCCCTCTCACTCAGCCAGCAAACACAACAGAGAAAGCGGGCACCACCCAAACTTAGCTGCCTAAAACCAAACTGGAAACAGGACACGTGTCAAACTGTACATCAACGCAGGAACTTGGCAGCTGGGTGGACAGGGCAGGCGAGTCGGTCGTGCGTTTGTGTCCGACCAGCACACCCATCTCCACAACCGTACAACACAGTAACAATCCTCCGAACACAACGCACACTGTCTATCACACTTGTAAGAGACCAGCAAGTCGCTTGTGAAGCAAGTCACGCGCTGCATGCAGTGCATTGTACATGCACGTGGGGAACAGATCTGTATGGACTTTGAAGAGGTGTAGAGATAGGAAACAGTCATGTCACCAAGACTGGGTTAGTCAGATGTATACATGTACATGTTTGCCAGGACTGGGTTAATCAGGTGTATGCACATGTTTGCCAGGACTGGGTTAGTCAGATGTATACATGTACATGTTTGCCAGGACTGGGTCAGTCAGATGTATACATGTACATGTTTGCCAGGACAGGGTTAGTCAGATGTATACATGTACATGTTTGCCAGGACTGGGTTAGTCAGATGTATACATGCCCATGTTTGCCAGGACTGGGTTAGTCAGATGTATACTGTACATGTTTGCCAGGACTGGGTTAGTCAGATGTATACTGCCCATGTTTGCCAGGACTGGGTTAGTCAGATGTATGTACATGTTTGCCAGGACTGGGTTAGTCAGATGACTGTACATGTTTGCCAGGACTGGGCTAGTCAGATGTATGCACATGTTTGCCAGGACAGGGTTAGTCAGATGTATGTACATGTTTGCCACATGCACCGGTCAGCACAGCAAACCCACTTCATCACAAGTTAACTTTCCAGGACAGACTGGCCACACATCGTCACTGTAAATCCCCTCACGCAAAGTTTTGCTTCATACAGTATGTAAATGAGTTGCATTTTGTATCATAATTTCTGGACTACAAAGCAGCATTTTCTTCCTGTAGTGAGGCTCCTGCACCTTGAAGTCAGCGGCATCTTATCTGTGGTTAAACCCTGCCACGCAGGCTCTTTGGAAGACTGACATTGTTACGTATACACGTCAGTGGAACCAAAACTTGTACGCTGAACTGGTGCACCAGCCTCTCTCCTCCACAGAGCTGTCCAGAGGCAGACCAGGATCATAATTATGATCCCGGAAGCAGGATTTTGAAAATCGCCACTCACGCTGTCAGCCTGCTGTGGTGCTTACTGTAATGCTGAAGATTATGAAACTAGAAACAAAACAGGTAACACATCACACCACACGGCTAAAACAACTTGAGCGTCAAAGACTGATGATTGAGTCAACCTTTTTGTTTTGGGGGCAACTTCCCTGTACATTGGTTTGTGTTCCATAATTATGTCACTTTTCTTTGTGTTTTGCCTGGGTCCGTCAATTTTTGCTTTACCTGGGTCATCATTAAAGATGCAAACTTTGCACCCTTAATCTGCAAGTGGCCTCATCATGGGGTAAAGATTGGAGGGAACTCCCCGTGCCCGGAAGTGCCTTTTAGTCCAGAAATCACAGTTGTCGCTGCAGACTAATTTTTGCTAGCACTAGTCCTATGCATTTACATTTAAATCACACATCAAAGTCTCCACAGGCCTGCCAACTTGAAATTTGTCAATGAAAATTGATGCTGTTATAAAGCTGGTGCAATGTGTGTTAACATGTCCACAAAATCATGTGCTGTTTACACACGGCCATCAACCCAACACATAACAAATGTTTATCAGGTTTTTCAGCCACTTCAGTGAAAAGTTGAGAAGATGTGCAATTTCCAACTGAGTGGCATTCAGGTACATCTTAAAATTCATTCCAAATCCTCGCAAGGCAAAGATGAAAACAAACATTTTTTAAATACACAACATCTGAAACCCACACGAAAATACAAACAGCTGAAGAGATTGTGTCCATAATTCACTGGATTGTCAAAGTACAGAAACGTGTGCTGATTACAAAGGATTACATAACAGGTATGACAACCAACTTCATATATATAATTTACATTCGAGCAAGACGGAATCAGCACCAATGGGTTTATTCACTCTGGCCTGGATGGTGTAGTCAGCCTGCACCATCATCAGTTACACTACTCTGCAGCCTGCACCATCATCGGTTACACTACTCTGCAGCCTGCACCATCATCAGTTACACTACTCTGCAGCCTGCACCATCATCAGTTACGACTACTCTGCAGCCGCACCATCATCCTTTACACTACTCTGCAGCCTGCACCATCATCCTTTACACTACTCCGCAGCCTGCACCATCATCCTTTACACTACTCTGCAGCCTGCACCATCATCCTTTACGCTACTCCGCAGCCTGCACCACCATCAGTTACGCTACTCTGCAGCCTGCACCATCATCTTTTACGCTACTCCGCAGCCTGCACCATCATCAGTTACACTACTCTGCAGCCTGCACCATCATCAGTTACACTACTCTGCAGCCTGCACCATCATCAGTTACACTACTCCGCAGCCTGCACCATCATCAGTTACACTACTCTGCAGCCCGCACCATCATCAGTTACACTACTCTGCAGCCTGCACCATCATCAGTTACACTACTCCGCAGCCTGCACCATCATCAGTTACACTACTCCGCAGCCTGCACCATCATCAGTTACACTACTCGACAGCCTGCAGCAGAATCCCTACCCAATCACAGAACCCAGTCTGCTGCATTGGGTGCGGACTGCTTGCACTAACTTTTCAGGCTCGTCGCAACACTGCTGGCTGAGGACAGAAAGGCCAGGTGTCAAACATTCGGAGCACTGGCTGATGTCACGGTGGTTATGCATGTGCAAGCGAAAACGTTACACTCTGACCGGTAACAACAATGGCGTCCTTTAGCGCTGTTGACAGGACTGGTTCACAGCAGACACGTAGCAACAATTGTGTCCTCTACACTTTGTGTTGTCCATACAACTCAGTGGTGTACCTGGCTTTATTGCTGTTGACAGGACTAAATGGTGTCCTTTAGTGTTGTTGACAGGACTAAATGGTGTCCTCTAGTGTTGTTGACAGGACTAAATGGTGTCCTTTAGTGTTGTTGACAGGACTAAATGGTGTCCTTTAGTGTTGTTGACAGGACTAAATGGTGTCCTTTAGTGTTGTTGACAGGACTATCAAGGATGGTGTCCTTTAGTGTTGTTGACAGGACTAAATGGTGTCCTTTAGTGTTGTTGACAGGACTAAATGGTGTCTTTATGTTGTTGACAGGACTAAATGGTATCTTTAGTGTTGTTGACAGGACTAAATGGTGTCCTCTTAGTGTTGTTGACAGGACTAAATGGTGTCCTTTAGTGTTGTTGACAGGACTAAATGGTGTCCTCTAGTGTTGTTGACAGGACTAAATGGTGTCCTCTAGTGTTGTTGACAGGACTAAATGGTGTCCTTTAGTGTTGTTGACAGGACTAAATGGTGTGCTTTAGTGTTGTTGACAGGACTAAATGGCATCTTTAGTGTTGTTGACAGGACTAAATGGTATCTTTAGTGTTGATGACAGGACTAAATGGTGTCCTCTAGTGTTGATGACAGGACTAAATGGTATCTTTAGTGTTGTTGACAGGACTAAATGGTGTCCTCTAGTGTTGATGACAGGACTAAATGGTGTCCTCTAGTGTTGATGACAGGACTAAATGGTGTCCTCTAGTGTTGATGACAGGACTAAATGGTATCTTTAGTGTTGTTGACAGGATTGAAATTTGTCCTTTAGTGTTGTTGACAGGATTGAAATTTGTCCTTTAATGTTGTTGACAGGATTGAAATTTGTCCTTTAGTGTTGTTGACAGGATTGAATTGTGTCCTTTAGTGTTGATGACAGGACTGAATTGTGTCCTTCAGTGTTGATGACTGGATTGAATTGTGTCCTTCAGTGTTGATGACAGGTCTGATTCATGGGCAGCCTGCAAGGCGGCGAGTAGTCATGATTACTGCAAGCAAACCCTATTTCTTTCTGTAGAGTTGGCCTCAAACCTAATCTCACTCTGTCTTTTAGTAGATCTGGCCTCAAACCTAATCTCACTCTGTTTTTGAGTAGATCTGGCCTCAGACCTAATCTCACTCTGTCTTTGGGTCGATCTGGCCTCAGACCTAACCTCACTCTGTCTTTGGGTCGATCTGGCCTCAGACCTAACCCCACTCTGTCTTTGGGTCGATCTGGCCTCAGACCTAACCCTCACTCTGTCTTTGGGTCGATCTGGCCTCAGACCTAACCTCACTCTGTCTTTGGGTCGATCTGGCCTCAGACCTAACCCCACTCTGTCTTTGGGTCGATCTGGCCTCAGACCTAACCCCACTCTGTCTTTGGGTCGATCTGGCCTCAAACCTAACCCCACTCTGTCTTTGGGTCGATCTGGCCTCAGACCTAACTTCACTCTGTCTTTGGGTCGATCTGGCCTCAGACCTAACCCCACTCTGTCTTTGAGTCGATCTGGCCTCAAACCCTATTTGACTGTCTTTCTGCAGGGGGGGTGTGGGGGGGGGGGGGGTCTTCTTCTGGCTTGTTTTTTGGGCATGCCCAGATGTTCTGGGGGTCTACGCAGAACTATGACTACAATTTGGCCAAACAAAGTGCAAGCTACGCCAGTTGTCATGACGAGCCACAAAAAGCAACAACAACAACAACAAACGTTCCATAATTAATCAGGCTCCAGCTGGTCACCAGTTACATGCTAATCACTCTGAAAGTGCACACAGACTGACTGACAGGACTGCATGCAGTTCACGCAGTATCATGAATATGCAGGGGTCCTGTTGAAGGGCCACAACAAGCATGCTGAAAGAATGGATTTGATTTTGTTCCGTAGGTGCTTGATCAAACGATGGCAAACCACTCCAACGCATTCACAACCGAGGAAGGAGAGGATGGTGATCAAGTCGTCCATGAAGAACTGCCCCGTTTCTCTCAAAGTAGATCATGTAACTGAGGAAATCCAGGACGCTGAAGCACGGTACACATGGAACCGGTCAGGCCAGTAAGTACAGCTTCGAAAGTGACCGCTGACGTTACACTTACAGTTGTATACTTGTAGTCCTTAACTTGTAGCTGGACTTGTCACCAGCACTTCTGCAACCCCTCTTTAATTTTTGGTTTGTTTGTTTGTTTGTTGTTTTCCAGCTGATTATTTACCATACTTAATGTTATTGCTACTAACTGACTTACAGTTGCATAGTAATAAATGGGGAGCTTCTTCAAGATTTAAAAAAAAATGTCATTGCCTGTGGTTAAATGCCATTTTATTACAGTGCAACAACAACTACTGGTACTAATGCGAAAAGGTACAGATGCTTACTTTGCTGAACTTGAAGTTTGTGTCCGTCCTGTCTGATATGATCTGTACAGGCAACACAATTTCTTTCGTAACAGATTAAAACCACAGTTGTTCTGGCAGTGTTGTAACCCTCCTAATAAGAACTATTTTATGAAGAGTAAGTAAGTATGTTGGTGTTTTACACCCAGTCAACCAGTGCGGTTATATCAGGGCAATTATTTTATGAAGAAATTTTGAAAATCTGAAAATGGTTTACAAATGCTTTCACAGTTTCAGGTTATGTGCTCAGTCAAATCACAGACTGTGCACGTCGAGTACACCCACAAAGCTGTGCAGACAACCCTGACGAACAAGGCCACCCCAACTGACCGGGCTACCCCAACTGACCGGGCTACCCCAACTGACCAGGCTACCCCAACTGACTGGGCTACCCCATCTGACCAGGCTATCCCAACTGACCGGGCTACCCAACTGACCGGGCTACCCCATTTAGACTGAAACGGGCTACCCCATCTGACCGGGCTACCCCAACTGACCGGGCTTACCCCAACTGACCAGGCTACCCATCTGACTGGGCTACCCCACTGCCCCGGCTATCCCAACTGACCAGGCTACCCCAACTGACCGGGCTACCCCAACTGACCGGGCTACCCCAACTGACCGGGCTACCCAAACTGACCGGGCTACCCCATCTGACCGGGCTACCCCAACTGACCGGGCTACCCCATCTGACCAGGCTACCCCATCTGACCGGGCTACCCCATCTGACCAGGCTACCCCATCTGACCAGGCTACCCCAACTGACCAGGCTACCCCAACTGACCACACTAAAACAGCATTAACAGAAAGAGGGATCCAGACTGACCCTATATGGTAAGGATTGTACTGTTTGCATCTGTTGGTAACATTAACTTTCGCTACAGCAAAGACTGATTTGACATTTGTTCCCAGTTCAATTTCAGTCAAGGTTCTGGAGCCGAGGCACAGCTAAAAGGTACTTTGTCATTCCATCACCAAGTCAGTGCACCCATACATGCACAGATAATACAGCAAAATACATCTGCACGTGCACATGATGTATACATATTGCAGCCAACAGCAGGACCAAGATACAATGTGTCCACAGGTCTACACTTCTAGTTCTAGGCTACATGTCATCACAAACGAATTCAAGCCAGGTACAGGAGTCTCTGAACTCAATACATCCTCAACACCCACCGATGACAAGACCAATCCAACAAAGAACGGCTGAACGCACACAGTCTTTGTAACAATTCTGTTTCCACGCCAAGCAGTCTCATTTTGAATAAATAGCATGCAAACCCAGCCAGGTGAGATCTGTATCACAACATCAACAGCCACTGGGACTTGCCGTCATCCCCACCTCAGTCCGCTTCTCTCTCTCTCTTTCAGTTTTCATCTTCTGGTCTGGCTTGTGTTTCCATCAATGAACAGTCTGGCTTGGGTTTCCATCAATGAACAGTCTGGCTTGGGTTTCCATCAATGAACAGTCTGGCTTGGGTTTCCATCAATAAACAGTCTGGCTTGGGTTTCCATCAATAAACAGTCTGGCTTGTGTTTCCATCAATGAACAGTCTGGCTTGGGTTTCCATCAATGAACAGTCTGGCTTGGGTTTCCATCGATGAACAGTCTGGCTTGGGTTTCCATCAATGAACAAACAGCCAGCCCACCATCAAGGCAGGCTGCGGCCAAGTTGCAACTCATGACTGCTCTTGGTCAGACTCGGGCTCCCAGTATTCACAGAATAACTTGCATTCCACTTCTCTGGCCCACTTTAGTTTTAAGATCTCGTGCTTCGTATCCATTCTCCACAGCTGAACCACCTTTCAATGTTTTATAAATCAAACCCATGATTCCTGTGTACAAAAGCAAATTAGCTCATTCATACTCTTCAAGTATTGGTGTGCGCACATTCAACCGTTTCTGGCCGGTCATACTGATCCAACACAGATTCTGTGTGTGAGAAATGCCCATCATGTCCATAAATATTACAGCAACACAAACCAAACTGAACGGCTTTCACCTATAGTCTTCCCTTTACAGCGCTCCCTAACTTGAACTATAATGTATGTATGTATATATATATATACATATGACACAAGGATAAATCCCAAGTTTTGGAGTTGGTAAAGCCACAACCTCAGCCCCTTCCATCAATGAATAGATTTCCACTCCACGTACACGTCACGATGACAAGTAACCTCAGACGGAAGCTCACACACTTTGCACAATACCTTCCACACGGTCAGCCACCCCAGCTTCTCACTCAATCAAAATCACGAGCATCCCCCGGCCGAATCTTTCCCCGTCCAATGCAAGCTTACGCCTCGGGCAGAGTCTTCTCCCCTCTGCGTCCAATCACAACTTGAGCTGTCCTGCCATGGCGGTGACATCGCTCAGTCTCTGATAGGCAGACTCCTCCTCTGGTTCTTCCCTCTCAGCCTCTCGGAAGGTGAGGTTCTTGTTGTTGCGGGGCAGCCGAAGCGTGCAGGGCAACATCTCGGGCATGACGGTGTGGTGCGTCACCAGGGCCGTCAGGCTGGGCCACTCCTTGTCCAGACCCTGAACGCAGGACAGAACAAGTTCATCAACACGTGCCTGGAACACCCGACCCTGAACACAGGACAGAACAAGTTCATCAACACGTGCCTGGAACACCCGACCCTGAACACACAGACCAGAGTTCACCAACACATGTGTGGAACACCAGACCCTGAACACAGGACAGAACAAGTTCATCAACACATGCCTGGAACACCCGACCCTGAACACAGGACAGAGCAAGTTCATCAACACATGTGTGGAACACCCGACCCTCAACACACAGACCAGAGTTCATCAACACATGCGTGGAACACCAGACCCTGAACACACAGAACAGAGTTCATCAACACATGCACGGAACACCAACCCCTGAACACAGGACAGAACAAGTTCATCAACACATGCATGGAACACCGACCCTGAACACAGGACAGAACAAGTTCATCAACACATGCATGGAACACCAACCCCTGAACATTGACAGAACAAGTTCATCAACACATGCATGGAACACCAGACCCTGAACACAGGACAGAACAAGTTCATCAACACATGCGTGGAACACCAGACCCTGAACACAGGACAGACAAGTTCATCAACACATGCGTGGAACACCAGACCCTGAACACACAGACAGAGTTCATCAACACATGCCTGGAACACCAGACCCTGAACACACAGACCAGAGTTCATCAACACATGGTGGAACACCAGACCCTGAACACAGGACAGAACAAGTTCATCAACACATGCGTGGAACACCAGACCCTGAACATAGGACAGAACAAGTTCATCAACACATGCTGGAACACCAGACCCTGAAACACAGACCAGATTTCATCAACACATGCCTGGAACACCAGACCCTGAACACACAGGACAGAACAAGTTCAACACATGCATGGAACACCAGACCCTGAACACACAGACCAGAATGAGTTCATCAACACCTGCCTGGAACACCAGACCCTGAACACACAGACCAGAGTTCATCAACACATGCATGGAACACCAGACCCTGAACACACAGACCAGAGTTCATCAACACATGCATGGAACACCAGACCCTGAACACAGGACAGAACAAGTTCATCAACACATGCATGGAACACCAGACCCTGAACACACAGACCAGAGTTCATCAACACATGCACGGAACACCAACCCCTGAACACAGGACAGAACAAGTTCATCAACACATGCGTGGAACGCCAGACCCTGAACACAGGACAGAACAAGTTCATCAACACATGTGTGGAACACCAGACCCTGAACACACAGACCAGAGTTCATCAACACATGCATGGAACACCAGACCCTGAACACACAGACCAGAGTTCATCAACACATGCATGGAACACCAAACCCTGAACACACAGACCAGAGTTCGTCAACACATGCATGGAACACCAGACCCTGAACACAGGACAGAACAAGTTCATCAACACATGCACGGAACACCAACCCCTGAACATTGAAAGAACAAGTTCATCAACACATGCATGGAACACCAGACCCTGAACACAGGACAGAACAAGTTCATCAACACATGCGTGGAACACCAGACCCTGAACACACAGACCAGAGTTCATCAACACATACATGGAACACCAAACCCTGAACACACAGACCAGAGTTCGTCAACACATGCATGGAACACCAGACCTGAACACAGGACAGAACAAGTTCATCAACACATGCATGGAACACCAGACCCTGAACACACAGACCAGAGTTCGTCAACACATGCATGGAACACCAGATCCTGAACACAGGACAGAACAAGTTCATCAACACATGCATGGAACACCAGACCCTGAACACACAGACCAGAACAACTTCATCAATACCAGTAACTGCATACACATGAAACACCAAACCCTGAAGACATGGGACAGAACAAGTTCATCAACACCAGTAAACTGCAGCATGGGACAAAACTAAACCAGTCAGTCTACCACACCAGTCCACAGGATGTGTGCAGCTACTTCACCATCCACACCCAGCCACTGCTGAGGCCGGTTAGGAAATCTGGTGGCCGGGGCAACAAAGGGTTCTGGCAGTTTGGGTGGGGGGGGGGGGGTGGGGGGGGGGGGTGGGGGGGGGGGGGGGGGGGGGGGGGGGGGCAGGAGTTTCGAGGGGCAGGGGGAGCATGAGGTCAAGATTTTTACAAATTCAGAGATAAAAATTATATTGGGGGGATATAGTTATAGAATAGGGGTGTGAGTGAGGTTGTTAATATTATATATATATATATATATAATATATATGTATTATATATAATTAGTTTATTTTGTCGAAATTTATTCATTTTGTTCCATACAGCACAGTTACATTTTTTCATTGTGTGTGTGTAGTGTAGTGTGTTAGTTATATTATATATATATATATAATATATATATATTATATATATATATATATATATAGTGTGTTGTCGTAACTTTCTTGAACATGTTACCTTCATTTTGTTTCTCACTTAACGTAGAAAATGTTGGAGAATGTTGTAAAGTGCAGTGAGTTTGTGTAGACCAGAGAAGAGAGCTACACAAAAGTTATCTATTATTATTAATTTCACCAACAGTGACTACTTCAAAATAATCTGAAAGCAACAGAAGCATTTGATCTCGAGTAAGACATAATGAAATACAGCTTCACCCACCAAGTTTACAATCCACCCCCTGAACCCAACAACAAGCCTGCTACCTGCACCCACCCACCAAGTTTACAACCCCCCCACCCCCTTCACCCACCCACCAAGTTTACAACCCACCCCCTGCATCCACCCACCCAGTTTACAACCCACCCCCTGCATCCACCCACCAAGTTTACAACCCACCCCTTACATCCACCCACCAAGTTTACAACCCACCCCCTGCACCCACCCACCAAGTTTACAACCCACCCCCTGCATCCACCCACCAAGTTTACAACCCACCCCTTACATCCACCCACCAAGTTTACAACCTCCCTCTCACCCACAACAACCTCCCTGCACCCACCCACCCACCCACCAAGTTTACAATCCACCCTCTGCACCCACCCACCAAGTTTACAACCCACCCCTGCACCCACCCACCAAGTTTACAACCCACCCCTGTACCCACCCACCATGTTTACAGCCCACCCCCTGCACCCACCAAGTTTACAACCCAACCCCTGCACCCACCCTCCAAGTTTACAACCCACCCCCTAAACCCACCCACTAAGTTTACAACCCACCCCTTGAACCCACCCACCCAAGTTTACAACCCACCCCCCGAACCCAACAACAAGCCTGCTACCTGCACCCACCCACCAAGTTTACAACCCACCCCCTGAACCCACCCACAGTTTACAACCCACCCTGCATGTTTACAACCCACCACCTGCACCCAACAACAAGCCTGCTACCTGCACCCACCCACCAAGTTTACAACCCACCCCCTGAACCCACCCACCCAAGTTTACAACACACCACCTGCACCCAACAACAAGCCTGCTACCTGCACCCACCCACCAAGTTTACAACCCACCCCCTGAACCCACCCACCCAAGTTTACAACACACCACCTAGACCCAACAACAAGCTTACACCACAACCACCTCCTGCACCCACCCACCAAGTTTACAACCCCCCCTGCACCCACCCACCATGTTTACAACCCACCCTCTGCACCACCCACCAAGTTTACAACCCACCCCTGCACCCACCCACCACGTTTACAGCCCACCCCCTGCACCCACCCACCACATTTACAGCCCACCTCCTGCACCCACCCACCAAGTTTACAACCCACCCCCTGCACCCACCCACCAAATTTACCCCCTCCCCCCCACCCCCTTCCCCAATCCAATCAGCCCAGCGGCAGCGGTAAGTATGGACAGAGAGAGGCCCAGTATTCATCTGTCACAACTCCTGGCCACCCCCTTCATCAGCACACCAATGCAGCAGAAACCCAATTACCCCAACCACCCGCCAGCACTTCTGTCTACCTCGGACAAATCGGGTGTGCTGGTGCGAAGTCCACCGCTGGGAGGTGGCAGTGGATTTCTGACTCTCCACAGATCGCTATCAATCTCAGCCCTGTGGAACGGTCCATGCAGTCAAAGCGGGGTAGGCAGCCCTGATACCATCTCCCACAAACAAAACCGGTGGCAGGGAGGGAGGGTGGGGTGTCCTTCATCTGTGTTTGGGGGGGGGGGGGGGGGGGGGGGCAAAATCTAGTTCTTTATTCAGAGGGGGTTTGTTTGGGTGAAAGAGCCGGTCAGTGCCGCTGTTGCCTGTGTTGGTGGTCTGGGACAGTGAAGCATGCTGGTCAGTGTGGTCGAGGGATCAACAACAGATAAACATGTTTCAGCTCAGTGTGTGGGGCTTGGTAACTGATAGCCAAACATTTTCTGGTCAATGTGTGGGGCTTGGTAACTGATAGCCAAACATTTTCTGGTTAATGTGTGGGGCTTGGTAACTGATAGCCAAAATTTTCTCGTCAATGTGTGGGGCTTGGTAACTGATAGCCAAACATTTTCTCGTCAATGTGTGGGGCTTGGTAACTGATAGCCAAACATTTTCTCGTCAATGTGTGGGGCTTGGTAACTGATAGCCAAACATTTTCTCGTCAATGTGTGGGGCTTGGTAACTGATAGCCAAACATTTTCTCGTCAATGTGTGGGGCTTGGTAACTGATAGCCAAACATTTTCTCGTCAATGTGTGGGGCTTGGTAACTGATAGCCAAACATTTTCTGGTCAATGTGTGGGGCTTGGTAACTGATAGCCAAACATTTTCTCGTCAATGTGTGGGGCTTGGTAACTGATAGCCAAACATTTTCTGGTTAATGTGTGGGGCTTGGTAACCGATAGCCATTTTCTGGTCAATGTGTAGGGCTTGGTAACTGATAGCCATTTTCTGGTCAATGTGTAGGGCTTGGTAACTGATAGCCATTTTCTGGTCAATGTGTAGGGCTTGGTAACTGACAGCCATTTTCTGGTCAATGTGTAGGGCTTGGTAACTGACAGCCAAACATTTTCTGGTCAATATGTGGGGCTTGGTAACTGATAGCCAAACATTTTCTGGTCTATGTGGGGGGCTTGGTAACTGATAACCAAACATTTTCTGGTCTATATGGGGGGCTTGGTAACTGATAACCGAACATTCTTCTGGCCAACATGTGGGGCTTGGTAAACTGATAGCCAAAGATATTTGTCCTGGTCAGAGAACAGTTTTTTTTTGTAATGGATAGCCAAACATTATTTGTCCTGGACAAAGTGTGGGGCTTGGTAACTGATAGACAAATGTTTGTTTACCTAAAAGAACTGTCAATGCAACAAGCCTCTGCTCTGAAAACTGATCCTCTACATAAACTGCCATTTCTCCCAGTAACAATTGTGTGATCAGACAGTGTCAATACACAGGTGCAACACGTCCCCCCCCCCCCCCCCTCTCTCTGCCTGCCTGCCTGCCTGTCTCTCTCTCTCTCTCTCTCTCTGCAGGCATGCGTTTTATTCACCCATCTCAGAACTACCCATAACTACCTATAGCAGCCCTGGTCACCAGCGCTTCAAGTCATATCCAAGCCAGAACTGGGTGTTTACAGAAGCACAGACTAACTCTGGGGTTGTTGCAAATGGGAGCGATGGGTGACGGCCGCAAAACAACATCTCCTCAGTTGGGGGAGGATGGAAATACACTGTCACTGTCCCACAAATAATTCTCTGCTTTGCTTTCAGTGCCTTATCCTCCCCCCCCCCCCCCTTAATAATAATAATAATAATAATAATAATGTACATTTATCGTGCGCTCATCAACGCCCTGAGCGCTCACATGATACATGTTAACCTAAATATGATATTCTATACACATGTAGAGCATAGTCCTTACCAAAACAATTTACACCAAGTATTTAAAAAACAAACAAAAACAAACTACACACACACACACACACACACACACACACACACACACACACACACACACACACACACACTGACTTAGCAGAAACTGGGTACTGATATTAGGATGGAAATACTGTGAGAAGAGGAAGGTTTTCAATTTGGCTTTAAAAGGTGACAGGGTTGAGCAGTGTCTAAGGTCTTGTGGGAGTGAATGAATTCCAAAGCAACTCCCTTCCCCGCAACTCCCTTCTCTCTGTCTTATGTGTGTGTGTGATTTGCTCGTTTTCTTCAGTGTGTGTCATGGAAATCAACATTGATAAAAGTCGTGAGCCAGGACCTTGTACAGCCAAAGGCAAGAGGGGGGAGGGAAGGGGGGGGGGGGAGAAAAACTAACAACTGGTTCACAAAATATGACCACCCAAAACCATTCAATGGCATTCCTGACAGCTACTACTGCAACTGCTAATCTGGTATGTCCACACAGCCATTCCCTCCCCTCAACCCCCCACCCCCACCCCAAATTCACAACCAGCACAACACAACACACACAACCCCAACACACACACCCCACCCCCCCACCCCCCTCCCCCACCCCCACCCGACCAGGGCTGGACAGGGGCGACGCTGCCCAAGGTCCACTAATGACCACAACAAACACAAACTGGGGGCGAGTGTTGACCCAGGACTTAGCGGTCCTCCCGGGCCATCCGGCCGTCCAGGGCGATTTCATCCGCGCCCCAAAGCTGTGGGGTAACAAGCTCTAATCCAGCCAAACCCCGTCTACAGGCGGCTGTCTGGATGGGTTTAGCGGGTCCGGGTACAAGCTAAAGCCACTGAACTATCGCGAGTCGGTGTGAGGAGGGGCTGAAAAGCGTTGAGGAGATTCAGCAAGAGTCACCGGGAAGTGGACGGAAGGAGGTGTTTACAAGTTGGCCTTGGCTAGCTTGAAGGGAAAGCAACAAGGACCTACCTCTCTCTCTCTCTCTCTCTCTCTCTCTCTCTCTCTCTCATATATCTCATCTCATTTCTCTCTCTCTCTCATATATCTCTTATCTCTCTCTCTCTCTCTCTCTCTCTCTCTCTCTCTCTCTCTCTCTCTCTCTCTCTAACCAGACCAGAGGCTGTCCGTACCCCTGCCTACTTTTAGCTGGCGCCCTCCCTCCGTCCACACGCTGCGTGTTGCCACAGCCAAGAGGCAGCGTCCCCAAGCAACTGCTGTGCGTCCTGGACACTGTCCAGTACAGTCTGCCCTTGGCTCCACACAGTAAAGTCTATCCTTGGCTCCACACTCAGTGAAGTCTATCCTTGGCTCCATACTCAGTAAAGTCTATCCTTGGCTCCACACTCAGTAAAGTCTGCCCTAGGTTCCACACTCAGTAAAGTCTGCTCCAGTCTCCACACTCAGTAAAGTCTGCCTAAAGTATGCCCTAGGCTCCACACTCAGTAAACGTTGCCCTAGGCTCCACAGTAAAGTCTACTCCAGGCTCCACACTCCGTAAAGTCTGCCTAAAGTCTGTCTAAAGTCTGCCCTAGGCTCCACACTCTGCTGGTAAAGTCTGCCCTAGGCTCCACAGCAGTAAACTTTGCCCTAGGCTCCACAGTCAGTAAACTTTGCCCTTGGTTCCACAGCAGTAAACTTTGCCCTAGGCTCCAGTCAGTAAACTTTGCCCTAGGCTCCACACTCAGTAAAGTCTGCCCTAGGCTCCACAGTCATTACGCTTTACCCTAGGTTCCAGACTCGGTAAAACTAAGAGCAAGAAGTGGGCGACATCCCAGTCCAACTGTGTGCAGAAGCAGCAATCTGGTGGCGACAGCTAGAATGGCTTCAACAAGCGCAGGCTCCCTCTGCTTGCCATCCTGACCTGTCAACAGGGAGGCGGTGCTGGGCTCTTGTGGGCCAGAATGGCTGTTCTGCTCGCCATGCGTTGTTCTCAACAGTTGTTTCGTGAACACAGTCTTTGTGACTTTGTTCCCTACAACGGTTGAAACGGTAAGCACGAAGTACGCAAGTTGCTCTGCATGCCAAGGTTCCACTACCACCTCAGTGTCTATCTTCCGGTGGTGGTCGGCCACATGCTTTTGGGTTGGACGAGAATGCACAGGAACTCTAACCCCCCCCCCCCCCCCCCCAATGCCCTTACAAACCGTATGAGGTTTCTGTGGACGGCAAACATCACCGGTTGTTGTCCTCAAGGTCCCCGGATCTCCCTTCCCGCCAGTACAAGACGACTGACTGTGTCAAACAACGCTAACGGCTGAGTTGACAGTAACGGCTTGTTCACAACTCCCCCGTCCTGCCTCCATGCATGCCCTCGACACTTCGCACGCCACTCCCTCATCGGGCCAGCTGTACACAAGGCACAAACATCGCCATGGCAACCAACAGTTGAAAATGCCCTACATCCCTGCTGCACACTTAAGTCGAAGAGTTGTGTACAACCAGCCCTGTTTAGTCAGCCGGTTAGCCCTGTTAGCCAACCAGCCCTGTTTAGTCAACCGGTTAGCCCTGTCAGCCAACCAGCCCTAACCAGCCCTGTTAGTCATCCGGTCGAAACTAACAAAGTTTAGAACTCGAAAACTAAAATCGAGCGCATTTTAAAAACAAAATCCTCGATGTCAAGTTCCTATCGCGAGGTCTTCTACCAGCTGAACGAAAGTGGTGTTGAGAAAGCCAGTTCCTCGCCGGGCCTGAAACGGGAAGACCCCCCCCCCCCCCCCACCCCTCCCCCCCACCCCCCATGGAGGCAGCGGGCATAACAAGGGATTAGCGGTCAAGAAGGTGAGCGGCAAGTGTTTGCTAAAAGCCACAAAGTCTGTGTGAAGATTCCGAGCCCGCAACAGCTCAGCCCCCGCATTCCGGAGAAGCGGAGGTGAATGCACAACACCAACAGCAACACCAACGCCAACGGGGTCCCACTGACGGCCCTCATCCACTGCAGACCGTTAGTACCGGCCCCAAAAGCCCCGTGCATTTCCTCCACTGATTAGTACAGAGAAGTGTGTATGTGTGTGTGTGTGTGTGTGTGTGTGTGTGTGTGGGTGTGTGGGTGTGGGTGGGTGTGGGGGGGGGGGGGCTAGGTTGATTTATCAGTGCCGGTTGGTCGCACAGCCTAGGCCACGACACAGAAGCTTCATTATTATTATTATTATTATGCGAATAATTGAATAAATTACTGAGATAAAGTGT